>JAZGTK010003618.1:0-26840 GCA_036877625.1 Ambastaia sidthimunki
CAGCACGTATATGATCCTACAGACACTCATGCAACAGCACGTATATGATTCTACAGACACTCATGCAACAGCACGTATATGATTCTACAGACACTCATGCAACTGCAGGCAAACTGAGACTGGCTGATTAGTCAGTAACAACACTAGGCAGATAAACCTGGACAATATAGGAAATAGTTTTCAATTTCCTCACCTACTGGCAGGCTCTCTGTTGTCCTCTTCCTGTTGTGATGGGTCAGGAGTTTTGAGAAAGGTTTTTAGTGAACACAGCTCTTCCTCCATCTCTACCTGAGGAGCAGGACCCAGCTGAAAACTGGCCTGGAAAATCTTCTCCAAACGGCTGACCAGTGTGACCTGAAGTGACACCAAACACAGGAGAAAAAAACTGTAAAGATACACAGATAGACTGACAGTTTAAAGACTTTATTTGAGAATTTAATTTAACTTTTAGGATTTGTTTGTACATGTATTGAAATACACAGTTTCACATTACAACATAAATGTATTTGTTATAAAATTATAAGTATATGGCATGTTTGAGAGGTTTGCAGCACAAATTTCATTTTTACTTGATGGCTATTAATAGATAGATTAACAAAACTGCTTAATCAGTTAGAGTGGACCGTCCAGTCCAGTTACATTCCAGAGTGATACAATGCCTGTTCTGAATACACTCCACTATTTGGGGCAGTTGTGGTCTACTAGGGGCAGTGGTGGTCTACTAGGGGCAGTGGTGAGCCACTAGGGGCAGTGGTGGTCCACTAGGGGCAGTGGTGGTCCACTAGGGGCAGTGGTGGTCCACTGGTTAGTAAGTTGGGCTTGTAAGCAGTAGGTTGCTGGTTCGATTCCAGCGCCGACAGGTAGCAACTGAAGTGCCCTCGAGCAAGACACCAAACCCCCGATTGCTCCCCGGCCGCTGCAGTGATAGCTGCCCACTGCTCCAGTGTGTGTGTGTTCACTCCTCACCAGTGATGGGTTAAATGCAGAGGTCACATTTCGGGTACGGTTTACCATATCCAATAAAAACATGCCACTTTCACTATTTCAAAAGGAGGTACAGAAAGAGCTAGGGCTCTTAGGGATAAAGCACTAAACTAATTGTTTCAAGGTAACCGCGTATCTTAGGAAACAAGACTTACCGATGTACAACTTTTGCACTCCTCAGTAGGTGGAACCACAACAGGTTGGCTTTCATGCCAGTCATCCCCAGACTTTTCAGTGCACGCTGTTTCAAATGTTGCCCAGGATTCCCCTCCAATCTGGCTTTGATCTGGCTCACAGAAGGCCTGCCATCCTCTGTTATCACCAGCATCATCAACCTGCACAGAGCTGAAATCTGCAAAACTGTCACTCTCAGGAAAGTCTGCAAACGTTTCTTCCTCTGCTGACCTTGCTTTACTAGGTTCGTTTGATGTGTCAAAATTGCCAAATTCACTGTCTTTAGGTTCCACAGGGCCATTGAGATTCGATTCAGGAGTAATCTGTGTTGTTTTTCCCTGCTTGTCAAAATCACCAAATCCAGTTCCACCAAAGGAGTTTGCTTCTCCAAAGTCACCAAAATCTCCAAAATCCTCGTCATCATCCTCAGCCAGCTGACTGTGATCGGCTGGAGTCGCCGTTTCCTCCTGAAGCGGTGGGGAAGGGACGGATCCTGTCAGACTGTAGTCCCCAAATTCTTCAAGTGCATCTGTTGATAGTGGCCGACCAAAAGAGGTCTCGGTTTCTGTCTCATTCTCTGAGCTCTTCTCATCTGTTTGTTCACCACTACATCTCTCTCCAGTAGAGTCAGTTGACACCCTGTTGTCCACTGCAAGTTCATCACCAATATCCATTTCAGCAACACCATTAAGTACAGGTGGTTGAGCTTCGCTAACCCCCTCAGTAGTATTAGCATCCTGATGTGAATAACTTTGATATAAATCTGTTGCTAAGTCACTATGGAAACCCCAATCCCCATTGCTGAGGACCTCAGAGTTTTCAGAAGAGAAACCAGGTAAGCCACACCCTGTGATTGCTGTGTCCCTGTTTACATCCAAAGAAGCTCTTCGCTCTTCAACACTGTGATCCCAAATTGTGGTCCCATCAGAAGTCTTGTTGTGGTTAAAAGCAGCAAAGTCTGCAAAATCATCGCCAACATCTGCACTGACATTAAGACTGTGGTCTACGTTGAGCTGAATTTTTTTGTGGGGTGTAGGAGGGCCTCCTTCTTTGTCCAATGTCATAAATCCATTTGTGAGCACTTCAACAGCACCATTGCAGTCAATGGCGTTGTTATCAGTCCAAGAGCCCTCCGCAAACTCCAGGGTGTTGATATGAGCTTGCTGATGTTCTGTGAACTTTTTAAGTTTCTCTATGCTAACAGTTCTACCATTAGGTGTGCCACCGTGGCCACTGCCAGGAACCACACCGTTAGACTTCATAGATCCTGCAGGTTGAGTCAATCCCACAACTCTGCCATTACTCAGTAACTCTGGTGGTGAGGTTGCGTTCAAAGCCTGAGACTGGTCAAACGTTGTGGGTGTCTCGAATTCTGTGAAACTGATGCTGTTCGGGACACCAGTGAAATCACTGAATTCATCATCTTCATCCTCAACTCCATCCTCCATTGGGGGCGGAGAGGAGGAGTACATGTGAATAACATCAGGCTCCATGGGGACAAACTCACACCTGCAACAGGAAACAGTGATTAGCAAAACGATACTGGATAAGTTACTTAACATTAGCATCATCAAATAATACAACCTGACTATTAGAACATAAAAAAACAATATATTTACTGAGATTAATGGTGGAAACTAGTATGCCAATGACATTCAGGCTTTTCAGTTTCACTTTGTTTAGATATTTGTTGGTTAAAAACAAGACACAGAGCTTTTTTTTTTGCAGTACAACATAAGATAGTAATTGAAAATGATAATAAATGATGAGTGTAGCCATAAATGGAGTCCATACACAGGCCTTTACAATGGCATTACAGAAAAGTATTCCACACAAAGCAACCTGCAATCTTATACAGCAATCATTTTTGATGAGACATTAGCAAGACGTGCAACAGCTACAACCAAGTTTGTGATTGCATGAGGCAATTTTCCTTGCAAACAAAATGCAATCATGCAACGCAAGATTGCTTGACAAACTCATCATATGATTAGCTTGTCTGGACACCCTCAGCGTTAGACAATACGCTACCTTAGAATGATACGTTTCTATCTGACATTTTTGTCAAAATTGAGTTATTGACATATTCTTACTTACTGACACTATTAGAGGCATTTTATTTTTACATTTTTTAATGTATTTTTATTTTTAAAATGCATTTTGGGTGTTTAATTTGAAAAACAAAAAAGTTCTATCAGTTTTGGTATTTACAATCCAAAAACTTTAAACCTCAATATCTTAGATAGAACCTTATAATTCTAAGGTAGCGAATAATCAGACAATAATTTGATATTAATCTAAATAGTTAGACAATAATTAGATATGAATGATTTCATTTCTCACATTAAATGGTTTAAGAAGTATTTTGACATCGCACTGAACTTACGGCATTTCTACACAACAGCTTGAGAGGAACAACAACGCTGCATCTGTCAAACACCCCTGAGACGACGATTATCAATCGCATGCAAACAATCCAGCTGCATTTCTATCAGTCTGTCCTGAGCTATTGTCCTACAACTGAATACTGGTTTTAGCTAAGACAAACACTATTGTTTAAACCCCTTAACGCTTATGCTTTAGCACATAACTAGATATCAATGTTCAATGTAGTAATCGCATCAAAGTTTTTCAATGCTAAACACTGATTACATTTAAAATAAAAAACAAGCCGCTGTGTGGCCACCCTCAAAGCAACCCTCCCTGAACAAACTTTTCTCTCCTTGACATAAGATTTCTGTTCATTCACACCACTGATAACACGTGTTCTGCTATACGTTCTGTGTAATGGAATGATTTTAACCTTTCAAAATGGATTAACTAAGCAAACGTTCACTGTCAGCTCATTACTGCAGTGCTTCGGGGCCTATTTCCAGAAACAGCATCGTTTTCTCCCAAACTAAATTACTGAGAGCAAAACCAGTCTTCAAATCAGACACTAATTAAGTGTTAAAGTGGAGCAAAAGAAACCAGATTATTCCAGAACAGAGTCAGCAGGAAATTCGGTGTGGAATTTTGAATACAAGACTTATATATATATCAGAGCAAATGAAAAAACAGTTCAACAAAAACCAAAGCTAACAGGCCTTTCAAAGGGACACAGATGTTATTTGCCCAAAGGCAGGTTGAACAGTGATGCTGTGCTTCTTTTAAAAACAAAAAATCAAACCAAAATATATAAATCCTCACACAACTGTAGTGACATAGACCCAATAAAGTCTATTCACATCAAACATGTTGTAAATAAGATTTAGAATATAAGCTGTGATATACCTATTGAATTTACACCGGGAATCAAAAATGTACATATAGTGTTTACAGAGAGCAGTTCAACATGTATTTCATCTGATTAAAAAACTAACAAAGCAATAAGATCTCTAGCCACTGCTAGTTTAACCAACATTAAACACTAAACACAAAATACCCAAAACTGGTCTTGGTGAAAACATACCTGTCTGTCATTTGTTCTGTGTGAATTCACATGTTGCGCTAAGACAAATACAAAACATTTGAACTGCGAGGCCATCAAAATAACGTTCCTATAAATATTTGGCCCGTAGTTTCATGGTATTGAAGCAGAAAACACCTTGCAATCATATTTGTATTACTTTAATAAATATTGCATGTTAGTAAATTCCTATACACATTTCAAACATGACAGTAATGATGTACAAACACAAGACCCGGTGCTGTCATTACTGTTTACTTCAGTATCACAGCTGTCACAACACGACAGGCCCACCTACACTGAATACACTGTCTGTTCTAACTATATATTCTTACAGCGAAAACTCTCCTCACCGATTTCCATCACAAATTCAATTGAGACTGAATCCAAATGACTGCCGTTTAGTCCTGTGAACAGAATCAGATGGTTTTGTGATGTTTACGGTTAGCAGTCTGTCAGTCTGTGATCACAGCAGGTTATTACGAGAGGTTAAATTACGCACCAGAATTTCACATTGTCAGACCAAAGCACTTCTTTCACTTGCTAAACGCTAGCACAAGTTCATTGTTACTGTTTATCCGAGGAATTTAAAACAGATAACATGCTAGCATGTTCAGAGTAGCTTTGCAGTCCATTGGTTTACATGGACGATGCTAACGAGCTACCGTTAGCCGACACGCTAACCGCTCTCTCTCACTCGCTCTCTCTCTCTCGCAGCTGTCAGTCATCATCTCACCTCACGAGCCCGGAATGACATGTCCCATCTTCTGGAGAACATACACACCGATGCCGACCAGCATCAGTCACTCCTACACAAACACACACTGTCTGTAAACGCACACGGTCAGTCTGATCCCTCTGTGTGTGTGTATCCTGTTCTTGTTCTAGTTACCCAGCATGCATCACGGGCTCTGGTGTGGCACTTCTAAATTCTCATGCTAACAGGATGAAGTTGGATTTGCTTGAAATCCAGATAGAACTCAACCAAACCAGTGGAAAAAAACATGTGCACCATTAAAAATATGTTTGGACAAATGCACCTCAACACTGATTCTGGGAAAGCTAAAGAAATTGAGACTGTCTTGCCAGCTAGCTGTCCAACAATTCTGTCAGGCGTCATAATCACCTGCTGTGAGAAATGTCCTGTTATTATGTCTAAAGGCTATTATTATGAAAATAAAATCGTGGTTTAGCCAATTTATTTAATATCTGTCAGTTACACTATTGAAGGGCCACATAGCTTCTATAACAGAATGAAGGATTCTATGCGTGCCTCATCACAGGGCTTTCAGACAACAAAGTAGCTCATTCTGAAAATATGTGTCTAAACAAAATACAATGTAGAAGCTCTGGCTTCAAGATGAAGATGATTCTGACCCTGAAAGGCTGTTCTGCAATAAAGATAAAATCTGGTATTGACCTCTTCTCCCCCCACACGTCAGAAACATGGGCAATGAGTAAAATCTCACGACCTTTGAACCAAATATCCAGAGCCACATCCTCACAACTGCATGTCAGACAGATATCAAAGCTGTAAGAGACAGGAGACATTTACAAACTGATTTCACATTTATTGATGCAGAAAGGTCGAGATGAGAGTACATATGTTCTTTGTTGCATTTTGTTCTTTGTTACACAGTGAAGTGAAAGTATTGTCATAAATATTTATCTCAATTAGTAGAGGTTTCCACTTAAGATTTTAAGGCAGAATATGTTCTAAACAAAACAGAATAACTGAGCACAGGAGCTTACACGTTCAGAAAGCAGAGCATTGGGTTTGTAAGGAAAATGTTGATTATTTCCCCTATCACTGTCCTGTTCTGATGCTCAGACTTTGATTTTATCAGCAGTTTTTTTTTATTTTATTGGTTCACACTCTGCACCTTTCCATTCTTTTGTGTTTATCTTTAAAACCGAAGTGACTTTTCCACTGTCCAATCACACTCGTTTTAACTGCAAGAATTTATGTGAATTTCCTGAAGGTTTTCCCACTATCATCAAGAACGCAACACTTGGATTGGATAGGCTGAAGTCACGTGTCCCCTCCGGCTTTCTTTTCTTTGCTCGAACAGATTTTTGCGTGAGCTTTATGTGTCAGACATCTGATTAGTGTTACTGACTTGTTTGCTGAATGTGCTCCTCTTTTCTTGTTATGAAATCATCAAGCTTATAGGGCCAAAACAACAAATTCTCTATCATTTACTCACCCCCATGTCATTCCACACCTATTATACGTTTTTAATTTTGTTAAACAAAAAAGAGGATATTTTAAGAAATACAATGGAAGTCAATGGGTGCCACTGTTGTTTGGTTACGAACAGATGGGTTAGCATACACACATCCCCTCATACACACATCCATTTTAATATTTTGTTGACAAATTGTTTTTATCATACAGATATATATGACAACATAATACAGAGACAAACTAATATCATAAAACATTACAGAATTCCATCACAACATTTTAAATGTTTTTATCCAGTGAAAATTGTGTCACTTCCTGGAGGATGCTGTCATTAAGGAACTGGTTTTGTTATTGAGACATTTCAGTTTAATCTTTAAATATGTTACAGCTTCAGTCAGTTGTTTGTCAGTTGTTTATTTCATCCTCAGACAGAGCAAAAGACTGTTGTTTTGGTAACACATTAAAACCTATAATCCATTTTATAATCCTTTTTAGTAAATCCTTCAGGCGGGTTTTTTTCTCTGGGTGTCTCTCAGGTTCTCACTCATTTTTTGGCCTAGCCTGTTTTTTCAGATGCATTCAAAATGTGTGTAGAATAAATACTAAATTAAGCTTTATTGACTGTCTTTGGACAGTGTATTCAGCTAGAAAACGTGTGTTCTCCTGCAGCTTAATGATGAGAAAGTGTGTGTGTTTATTTGTGGTGTACTGAACCTGGATTGCACAAACTCTCAAGAAATGCATTGACATCGAGCAGTAAAATCAACCACCCAGCCGAAAAGACCTCGCGATTTGCTGATCCAAACGTCCGTCATTGTCAATCAGCGTTTCCTTGAACCTCGTTGGTTTATCGAACAAGCTCTCGGGCTCTGATTGGGTCTCTCACGCAGCGGTAAGCTGTGGGGGCGGAGTGTGGTCACCCCTTTATAAAAACGTCACAACTCATTGCCTAATCAGTAAACTCTCACGTCCAATGATCGCGCACGGTCCGTCCCCAGCCGCTCTCCGATTGGCCAGCTTGACAGCACCTCGTTACGAACACCTATAGGAGACGTCCTTCAATTCTCGCAGGTCTTTTGTCCCACCCATGCGTTTGCCTTCGCACCTCGGCCCGGCCTAGACGCCCTGCCGCATCGCGCACGCCTCACGCCTCCGCACCGACAACATGTCTGAGTACAGCGCGGTGCCGCCGCCCGGGGCCGGAGCGGCTTTAGGAGCCGGTGGACTGAAGAAGGACGCGTTCGCCGACGCGGTGCAGCGCGCGCGGCAGGTGAGCGAGCCGCAGTGTGTGTGCGCGCGCGCGGCGCGTTAAGCGCGCAGGGCCGCGTTTACATTGTCATAATTTGCTGTGGTGCTGCAGTCATCGAAACGCTGCTGGACTGTCGCGAGTAACGCGCAGTCACCGCGAGCCTCGTTCATTTACCGACCTGTCCTCGGTCAGAATATCGTGCTGACAGATCCAACACACAAACACACCATGGCAGTGTCGTGGTACTTTTTACTGCCCCTTTGTTAATGGGGGCAAATAATACCGTATCGTGGCCCCACTGTACAGTGAATGTGTCAGGTGGGAATAACGCGGTTCCTTATTATAAGACTGAATATTTGTAAAAGCATTTTTAAGAATACCACAGCCCTGACTAATACGTTTTAAAGTAAAGCTATGAGAATGATGTACAGAGCAGTACTGTGTTATAGTGCTGATAGTAAAGTACTCAATGTGTTTGTTTTTTTAATGAATGAGTGCTGGAACAAGTTACTATGGTAATTATAAAGAAACAAAACAAGAGTTTTATCAGCTAGATATTGCTGTTGTGAGTGCAATTGCAAAACGCTGCAAGAATGGCTATCGAGTAATCGTGGAAAAGCGTGTGGTCATTTCAGCGAAGTTTATTGCTCTGATTCTGCAAGATGTTCTGTGTTTTGATTTCGTGCATGTGATCTGTTTGTCATGTTTTTTATCTTTACTCTGTTGTCTAGATTGCAGCTAAAATCGGCGGTGATGTTTCCGGTGCTTCTATGAGCAATAACGGAGAAGCAGAGAACTATCCCTTCAGTACACAGAAGCGATCGCTGGAGGACGGAGGTGCGGCACAAAATCTTCTGAATGTGTCTGTCTGTCCTGAGCTGCTTCTAAACTGTGTGTTGTGCTTCTCCTCAGATCAACCTGAAAGCAAGAAGATGGCATCTGACAGAGACAGCGCAGCAGTCCTGTGTACGAGTTTTACTTTCTCTGTGACTCCGAGCGCGAGTGTGTGTATTTTTAGAGCAGTGATTTTATCCTTGTCTCATTCACAGCTGTTGGAGCTCAGCTGGCTGCCCTTTCCCAGCAGAGGTGAGTTTGTCTTCTGCGGGAGTGTTTACTAGCGTTCTTTGTGATCTGGGTCCTAAAAACAGATCCAAGGTTTTGCTGAGACTTGCTAAGTGTCACCGTTACTTCGGTACTTAGGGTTGAAGTCTGCTGAGATCTTTAACCTGTAGTCTTACACCTCACTGTCTGTGTCATCCTGTATTGTGTGTTACACAGACACGAATGATAGCTCAGATCAGGTGTGCAACTACCTTATAAGTTTGCAGACTCTGCCTAGCAGATGTCAAAACAGGCAAAAATCTCATAGGCCTATTTCTTTAAAGGGACCCCAGCAGTCTGGAGGTACCAGTGTTTCAGAAACCTGGGTTTGGCTTTTTTGATTTTGACTTGTAAGCAAAGCCCACATGAAACTCCACAGCTACTGCATTACCCTGCTAACCGTTTACAACACTGTAGCATAGTGGTGGTGAAGGAACAGCGTCTAGTTTCAGCTGCTGGTACATTTTTTCTGTTTCTGTTTTCCTCAGTGTTCGGCCCTCATCCATGACAGAGGAGTACAGAGTGCCTGATGGCATGGTTGGCCTCAGTAAGTTCACATTACCCATAATGCACGGCTTCATACTGAAGCATTTCTGGGTGAATCTTGCTAAACATGTCAGGACAGTTTTCTGACAGTTAAGCACATTTCCCATGAAGCTCCAAGAATGTGTGTGTGTGTTTTGTGTGTAGTTATTGGTCGGGGGGGAGAGCAGATCAATAAGATCCAGCAGGAGTCAGGCTGTAAAGTTCAGATTGCTCCAGGTGAGTCTTCAAACTGTCCAGACCTCCAAAACTATCTCTCTAGTCACTACATCAGACGCTAGGTGTGTTTTGGCTTCTTTCAGAGTTGCGTGTGTGTGTTTCAGACAGTGGGGGTCTTCCAGAGAGGAGTGTGTCTCTCACTGGCGGTCCTGAAGCCATCCAGTACGTCGGTCTCTTCATGTGCTTAGCATGTTCTATTCTTTATAAATTTGTAGTGGTTTTGACCTTTGACCTTTGCATGCAGGAAGGCCAAGATGTTATTGGATGACATTGTGTCACGAGGACGAGGCACTCCCCCCTCTTTCCACGAGTCGACCAATGGCAGTGGTCACATGCAGGAAATGATCATTCCTGCTGGTAAAGCGGGTCTTGTCATTGGCAAAGGAGGAGAGACCATAAAACAACTGCAGGTTGTGTGTGGGTGTCGTGTTAGCTCCTTCTGATGAGGACTGTCTTTCTCTTACAAGTCGTCGTGTGTGTGTGTGTTTCAGGAGCGAGCTGGTGTGAAGATGATCTTGATTCAGGACACTTCTCAGGGGCCAAACATGGACAAACCGCTGCGCATCATAGGAGATCCTTACAAAGTGCAGGTCACATGGGTTTTTTATTTTTCCTAAGATCTGTCCATCTTTTGTCTTATCTATCATCTTTAATACATGTTCCAGCACCCCAGGTTGTTTTTGCAAAAAATTCTATGCCGTAATATTGGGTATTATATGATTATGATATATAATATATGAGTATTGGGTGTTATATAACCATGTTAGAAATGTGGTTCATTTACAAATTAAAGCTATTTTTAACACAGTCATTGGCACTAATGCTGGACAGTTTGCAATGCCGAGTTATTTAAAACCTTTAAAGCTCTTTATTATGACATCACATCCTGTCACTCATTTGTTGCAGGTCTAAAATAATATTGCATGCTAAATTATGTCTCGTACTCAAATGTCACATGATTTTCTCTGTGTCTTTCTAGCAAGCTCGTGAGATGGTGCAGGAGATCCTGAGAGAGAGGGATCAACCTGGGTTTGACAGAAATGAGTACGGCTCCCGTGTGGGGGGTGGAGGAATGGAGGTGTGTGTGGTCTGTTTGTGTGTTTTGCTTTAAATCATTAAACTGATACAGTTCTGCAAACAAGCCATTTAAATGCAAACTTGTTCTCTGTTTGTGATGTCATCAGGTGCCTGTTCCACGTCACTCTGTGGGTGTTGTGATTGGCCGAAATGGAGAGATGATAAAGAAGATTCAGAACGATGCTGGTGTGAGGATACAGTTTAAACCAGGTTAGTTCAAACTTCTGGGCTGAATAAGCTAAAAGCTTTTTGTTATGGTGTGTAGCTTGTATTTATTTTTTGTGTAGATGATGGTACTAGTCCAGATAAGATTGCTAATATAATGGGTCCTCCTGACCGCTGCGAGCACGCCGCCAGTATAATCAATGATCTTCTGCAGAGCATCAGGGTACGAGAGGAAGGAGGAGGGGTGAGTGCAGGAAGATGAGTAGTCACGAATTGGTTATTTTGTTTGAGCGTAGTTGTCATAATGTTGTGTGTTTGCTTCTCTTTAAGGGTCCTCCTGGGCCGCCCGGCACTGGAATGCCCCCGGGTGGACGTGGCAGAGGGCGTGGACCAGGCAGCTGGGGTCCGCCTGGTGCTGAGATGACCTTTTCAATCCCTGCCCACAAATGTGGCCTTGTGATTGGCAGAGGAGGGGAAAATGTGAAGTCCATCAACCAACAGACTGGCGCGTTCGTAGAGATCTCGCGTCAGCCGCCGCCCAATGGCGACCCCAACTTTAAACTGTTTGCCATCAGGGGATCTCCTCAACAGATTGATCATGCCAAACAGCTCATTGAAGACAAGATTGAGGTATGATGTAAGTAAATTATATTTAGTAGTGTAACTGATGTAAACTTGTCTTTCTCTTCCTAGGGGCCCCTGTGCCCTGTTGGCCCTGGACCAGGTGGGCCAGGCCCTGCTGGACCGATGGGCCCATACAACCCAAACCCCTACCAGCCGGGACCTCCTGGTGGACCACCACAGTGAGTACTACAGTTAGGCATTTAGCAGACGCTTTTATACAAGCGACTTACAATGTGAGGAAGCGATAAATTGTAATAAGGCAATAACATCGGCCAGAGTACAAGATTTCAGTGTTATATAGTAGTGTTTTATTTTACCTAATGCAGGAGAACATCAGATTCACTGTCATTTACTCACCCTCGTGTTCCAAACATCTGACCTGCTTATATGGAGCACAAGAGAATATTTTAAAGAACAAGTATTTTCATTACTTCTGCTTTTAAGATCACCTGGAGAAATGATGTTTCCTCATCCAGTGTTTGATTACAGACATTTACAAGGCAGTTCTCTCTGTCTGTCTCTTCAGTGGTGGTCCTCCGGGCGGGCAGTATCCTCAGGGTTGGGGAAACACATACCAGCAGTGGCAGCCGCATGATCCCAGTGAGTATCATGTAGATTTGTGTGCGGGCAGAAGCACTCGTTGTGTTAGATGCTTTAACCTCAGAATTGTTTTCAAGAATGTCTGTTAGTTTTGAGGTTGTTTAACTGTCAGCATGTGTAACTATTACTGTATCAATCCATCTTTTACACTTGAGTGGATACAAATGATACAAAACTAAGAAAATTAAAGAATTAAAATAACAAAATTAGAATGTCCCTCCCCAAATGATCACCTGCTTCTGATTAGCAATAGCAAATGATGGAAATGATGTCCTGCCCGGAGACTGTTGATCATATCTGTTATTAAAGCACAAACCTTGAGCCACGTCATGTGTTGTTCAAATCCAAACGCTTTTTTGAGGGATTCCAGCTAATAATGTGGTTGCAGATGTAAATGGATTTTTCTCTCTCAGGTAAAGCAGCATCAGATCACAATGCAGCTTGGGCAGCATATTATGCACAATACTACCAGCAGCCTGCAGGAGGCGCAATGCCCGGACAGACACCTGCAGCCCAACCAGCTGCACCCGCTACTTCTGACCAGGATCAAGCTGCTCCGGGTGCAGCCCAGCCTGACTACACCAAGGCCTGGGAGGAGTACTACAAGAAGATGGGTGAGAGTATGTTCCAGACCGCATTACTGATGCGTTACTGCCGCACCCATTAATATAAAAAAAACCAGTAAATAACATTAACATTAGTAAGTTACATTAGTGACGGCTGCATAAACATTTTCAGTGTATTGAAAATAATTTAAAAGGATTTGCAACCCTGAATTGTCGTAATAAATAAAAGAATGAAGCTGTATCAGGAAACGGAGGGATCGTCATTGATGGGGCAGCTGTAGTTCATGCGTTTTTACCAGTTGAGTTTTGACTGAAACTTCTCTACCTGAACAGCGGCAGTGGGAGGAGGGGGGGCTCCAGCAGCAGGGGGGGCTCCAGCCGCAGGGCCCACAGCAGCAGGACAGACAGATTACAGCGCCGCATGGGCCGAGTACTACAGACAGCAGGCTGCTTATTATGGGCAGACAGGACAGACCCCAGGACAGCCGGGTGCAACGCCGCAGGGTCAGCAGGTCTGTACACAAAACACCACAGCTGTGCAGTTATGACTGATCACTAAACTCTGCCTCAAAGCCACGTCCTAAAGCAAGCTGAGCTGTGATTGCTTTACATGAGTCAGTTATAGTTATTTGAACTGTTTCAGGCTCAGTGATGCTGTCGGCGAGCTGTTGTCAGTCCATCCATCCCGACTTCCATCGTCTTGCAGCTCCTCTGAGAAAAGGACTAAATTCCTTCTGCTTTTTGTTGTTTTTTTGCTGCGGGACTTTATTTCTGCGGGATCTGCAAACACTGTCTGAGGAACTAAAATCACACTGCTTCCTCTCCTCCACGGCTTTGTCCATCCTCTTCCTTGCGTTTAGGTGATTCATCGCCAGGGAAACACGGGAATCTTGCTAAATTCCTCTCATGAGCGTGCACTTCCTGTTTTGCATTACTTTGTTTTTAAAAGAATCTTTTTGAGGAAAAATGTCCATTAGAGGAAATCTTCAGGTGTTATAAATATTTAAAATATTTTTTTCTTTTAATGTATTTGATTGTGCTGGAACATTCCCATTGTTTAATTCAGTTTTAATTACTGAGGGTTTTGATTTTCTGGGATATCAAGTGACACTTCAGTGGGTGAGGATGCGTCTGCATGGATCTTCCATGTTTGTGATCTTACTGTACATACGTGTTTGGTACTGAAACTTAATGGCGTGTTTGTTGCTCCACTATAAAATGAATTCCTATTTTCCCACCCTATGTCATAGGAAGCCATGATGTTATAAATATAAATTCTTTTTTTTTTTACTGCTTGTTTTTAATAACTACTAAATAAAGTTACAGAATCCTCATGACATTATTTGGCTGCTGTTCAGGCTGAAGTAATTTTTTGACTGTTATTTGGAGGTGATGTTTTCAACTGCATTTCTCTGCTTTTTGACTTGTATCGGTCCTATAAAATGTATCATGCCATAATTTATAACCCAGGCATGCTCTGCATCAGTAGTTACATAATAACAAAGCACCAGTTCTCTGAAAAACAAGATCTGATTAGACACAAAAGATTTTTATTTAGAGCACAACTTTTAAAAGATAAACGTCTTTAATATATTGGAGTGACGTATGAATTTAAATGTGACCCTGATGACGCTTACAGATGAAGCATTAGGCTGCTGCTTTTTCCAACATGAAAGACTGATTTTGATTGGGTTTTGTAAAAATGTCAAAACAAAAAAGTAAACTCATTGCTTAAGCTGACTGACAGTTATGTACAGTTGTGACAGGCAAAGAAAAACATTCAAAACAAAAAACATTCAAATGTTTTAACCCGAAAATACTCCAAACCTAAAAACAACTGCAGGCATTTATGGGGAAGTTTTCTGCTCAAGACTTCAGCCCCCCTAAAGGAAAAATAAAATAACATTTCCCTGTTGAAGCTTGTGACTGTTTGACACTTCAGCTGAGTGCCTGACTCACGGCCCGTTATTCTGGCTTTGGTTCTGTTGTTGTATTTGGGGTTCAATTGTATCTTCATCTGCCCTCCCAGGCATCTTCACGCTGTTTAGCAGCCAAACGCTTCTGCTCTGATTAAAACATTAAAATTGGATCAAATTAAAACATTTTTGCACATGTTTCTCTAAAGTCTGTTTCCTAGTCTAGCAATAAAATAAAGTAGGAAATAACTTGAGGCTGAAGTCTAAGCTTGGTGTTCGATGTGTCACCTCTTGCTTGCTGTAGTTTGTTCCTCTCAGCATCTCGCTCTTCTCTGGTCTGCTTGCTCTTCACACCCAGAGCACCGATCACCAGCCGCCGGGCCAGAGCTGCACTCGTCTGAGGCCGTTCCTTAGCTGGAAGAAGATAATCTACAGAGAGAGAAGCCATGATAGAAAATCAAGTTTGGTAATAGCAATCAGAACAGTGATGCTCTTAATTAACAGAGAGAGAGAGAAAGTACCAGAGCAGCTGCGAGCTTTTGCTTTAGTGCCATTTGATGATTTGGAGAGAGGCCTGATCTTCATCATGGGGTTCTTCATCCTCAAAGCGTCACGAGCTACACACACACAATAACATCAGTGCAGATACCTCACAAACATCATGAGAACTTTCACATCACATGAATCACACTGACCTGCTATTGGACTGGAGAACAAACCAAGAGCATGTGTGTCATCAATCCACTTAATATCAAACCCCTTCTGCCTGAAACACAACCAACACCAACACCAGTGTGTGAAACCAAAACATGTGTTGATGATCCAGAGTCAGACTGTCTTACTGGAACGAGCTGAAGGCTCTGATCAAGTCCTCCGTCTTGAACTCAGAGGGAAAATCATAAATCTCCACGATGTGTGACAGCTCGTCATCCCGAAGCTCCACCTCTTCCTCCTCCTGAGGCGACCAGTTATAGTGGCTGAAACGCAGTTCCTGTATGGAGTTCCTCTGGCAGTCCTCCTTCAGAGACATCTGTGACAGGAAAACATCATGAGTATAAACTTCCTTTGACAACATCTTCAACACCCAGATATTATCAGATCATTAATACATCAATTAACAATCTCCAATTCACACGTATTGATTCTTGCATGTCTTGAGTTTGGAATGACATCAGGGTAAATAAATAAATAATGAATGATATTTGTAAATTTTCTATGGATAAATGATCCCTTTATTTTGTATTATGACAACAAATTGTTGTTAAAGAGATATTTCACCCATAAATGAATATTTCAATGTCTTTAATAACCCAAAAGGAACGACAGAACGGAGACAAAAATAATTATTTAAGTATAATTATTATAATACTATACTATAAAAAATATTTATTTATTAAAGTCTCAACTGGCATTTTCCACACAATTAAAGAGAATTTATACATTTATGTCTGTTCCTCATATTTAGCTACCAAAAGTCTTCAGAAGATTTTACAGTTAAGCCCTTTATGGAGGTGACGGATTCAGTCTCTATTCTCACTTTAATTGTTTGGTAAAAGCCAAAAGCCAGATGTGAACGTTCTTTAACATCTGTAAAATATAGAAGGGTCAATGGACTGGCTTTACCCGGGTAACGGGGGCAGTATTAGTGCAGTGACAGGATTGAATTCTTTAGCTTTTACCTCCTCCAGCAAATGGGGGTCCAGACAGTCACCATCATCATTAAACAAAGAATCCCAGTCGTCTCCTTCCTCCTGCTTCATGATCTTCTCATGTTCTGCTGCTGTGGTGTTCACGTGATCTCTGGACTCACGGTTTTCTCTCAGCACGTTCACATTTTCCCGCTCTTTGGCCCCTCCGTCACAGCTGCTCTGTTTTATCTCTCCATTTAGGGTCTCTCCTCCTTTGGTTTTATCTGTCTTGTTCTTGCGGGCCTTGTCAGTGTAACGGGGCCTGGCTCTGGACTTCCTGTCTCCCCCTGTCTGAGGTTTCTCCTTGGAGTCGACCTGCCGTTTCCTGGGCACGTAGATCTCCATGGTGGGCTTTTTAGTTCGGGGTGGGGCAGTGGTGTTAGACCCCTCCTCAGGCTGGGCTGGTTCCTCTGTCTCCATAGAGATCTGCTTCAGAAAAGCTGTATAGCACAGTATAGCACAGATGTTCTGTTGGGAATACAACAGTATCGCAGAAGGCAGTATATACACAGTGCAAGCATGTTGATTTTCTCTTTGCACAAAATACAGATTATCTACTACAGTTGCTGAAATTATAACTAGCTGAACGCATTCAGATCCACTCACTGCTCACACATTGTCCTCAAATATTCACGCATTGACTAATCTGTGTCTACTAGAAATGTAAATTGTTGTTTCATTTGCGATATTATCAAAACTTATCATTACTATGAGTATTATCCAGCATATAAACATTGATATAGTGCAAAATCACTAAGGAACATAAATCCTCTCTTTAACTATAATTTATTGTTTATAACATACAACACCACACATCAAAACAATGTACAAATATTTATTTGCTGGGCTGTAAGTTTAATGTGGAAATATATTTACAAAGAAAACATTCACAGCACATTTCGACTTACATCTTTCAATGTTTATTAGTTCGCCGCGACGTTGAAATCATAACCGGATGGTTGGAGGCGCAAATACGTAATTACGCCACTACCATGAAAGGCTTTGTGGGAATTGTAGTTTAATACTTTCATAACTACAACCATTAACAGTTTAAACAGCAGCGTATCATTGGCGGTAAAATTTGCACATTTGCACATTCACATTAAATAATATAAAATGGTCACACCATTTGTAACCGAAAAATAAACAAAAAAATGCAGATTTAGAAATGGAGAAAGGCACATTTAATGAGCGCTGAAGGGGCGGGTCATAGCTGCGATTCGCGTTCAGATTTGTCGAATGTGATTGGACAGTGACTTACGCGAGCGCTCGTGTGCGCAGCAGTTGCGTAAGCGGAGTTTCTGCGTTTCAGCACCGACGACGCAAAGTCTCGTTTAAGACACATTACTGTTTATTTCATAGGAATTATTTTCGCACTGCATCTTGTTTTCGCATGCATGAATTTTCCTGTCTTATTGAGCAGTCTTGAGGTATTATTATGGACCAACAGCTTTATATATTACATATTACATATGTTTATGTATTGTTATGTTTTATGTATATTACTGCATTCGTGTATTATATTAATTATGAGGGAGACGCTGTCATACGTTTCACGCCTGTAATGAAGCAACATTTGATTGACAGGTGGAGATGAGAGTGTGGTGGGCGTGTCTTCTCAGTCTGGGGGTCTTTCATCTGGCTCAAGCTCAGCCCATGTTCTCGGTCAATACGGATACAGTTCTGCCTCCTCATGCACTTCACAACCCCACCCAGCTGAATTATGGGATGGCAGTGACAGACGTGGATGGAGATGGAGATCTGGAAGTGGTGGTCGCCGGGTAAAGAGACTCATTCGTATTTACTCTATTACTATTGTTTATTATTCACGTTAGTGCTGTTAGTCACACAAAACAGAGTTTTAGTGTAGCTTTGCTTCTGTGATAGTGTGATTCTCTTTCTTTTCATTAAGAATCCTCAAATCTAATGAACTTATTCATTCTGTAAATAAATGTTTGTGTTAGGGTGAATCTCATGAAAAACGAATGCAAATTATACTTTTATAAAAAAGCCTATTTTGGATTAAAATTTCTAAGATTTCCTGCATTGTAACACAGAGTCCAGATACATACTATTTTTGTAAATGCCATTATTCTCAATAGTAGTCAGTAGATTGTGTGTCAGAAGATTGCTGTTACTGTAATACAACACATCAAAATGTATTGTACAGTAAAATGAAGTAACTGCACTTCTCAGGTATAACGGCCCAAACTTGGTTCTGAAGCATGACAGTAACCAGAAGAAGCTGGTGAACGTCGCGGTGGACGAACGCAGTTCTCCGTATTTTGCGCTGAGAGACCCGCAGGGAAACGCCATTGGAGTGACGGCCTGTGATGTGGATGGAGACGGCAGAGAGGAGATTTATTTCCTCAACACCAACAATGCGTTTTCAGGTGCTCTGTGAGATTACACTCAACACCCCCAATGTTCCTCACCTCTTCAAACAATTACACAAAATATGTCAAATTCTTTTAAGGTCGGGCAACGTACGCAGACAAACTGTTCAAGTTCCGTAACGGTCGTTTCGAGGATTTGCTCAGTGATGACGTCAACGTGCGGAGGGGAGTGGCCAATCACCTGGCGGGACGCTCTGTTGCTTGCGTTGACAGAAAGGTACTTCATTGATTGTTTTTTATTAACTTTTATTTTTGGTGTGTTATTTATTGTGTGTTCATTGGTTTAGTAGTGATTCTGTTTTGCTTATGTCTTGCTGTAGGGAACGGGTCTTTACTCAATTTACGTGGCAAACTACGCCAGCGGAAACGTGGGGCCGCACGCACTGATAGAAATGGATGAAGCCGCCAGTGACGTTGAAAAGGGCGTCATCGCTCTGTCTGATGTTGCACCTCAAGTCAACGTCAACAAGTACACAGGTCAGAGGGGCTAGCCCAGCAAAAACAGCTTTTACAGAAATTAGTATTTCAATTCATTTTGTCAAGACATTTTAAATGATGTTGGTTTATGCTGTAAAAAGAAACAAGGGTTGAAGTCAAAAAGGTTTAAAAGCACTTTCTCCAGGTGGGCGTGGTGTAGCTGTTGGTCCAATCCTCAGTGAAACAAGATCTGATATTTTTTGTGACAATGAAAATGGACCAAACTTCCTGTTTCATAACAGCGGTGATGGAACTTTCAAAGACGTGGCTGCTGATGCAGGTGAGTGACAGGACTGTATGTTCAGAGCGCTGGTACCGCAGCCTGCATGAACGGATTCTTATTGACATCAACACGTCACTGTTTTTGGGTCAATGCATACACAAAACATGTCGGTTTGATAACAGGAGTTGAAGATAGATATCAGCATGGCAGAGGTGTCGCTCTGGCTGACTTTAATGGTGATGGAAAGACGGACGTTGTTTATGGCAACTGGAATGGCCCACATCGCCTTTACCTGCAGGACAGCCAGCACAGATTCAGGGTGAGAGTCACGTCTACTTTCACACACTCTCGGCAGAGACGGTTTGCGCCACAAACCTGAACTTTTAATACGCAGTAAAATGTTATGATTTTTTTGTGTTTTCTCGTGTTTTTGCAGAATATCGCCTCACAGGTCTTCTCCTCTCCCTCACCCGTTCGTACCGTCATCACTGCTGACTTTGACAATGACCTGCAGCTTGAGGTGTTCTTCAATAACATCGCTTACCGAGGACCTGCCCCCAACAGAATCTTCAGGTACAAATGCTCATCAATTATCTATGAATTCATTGGATTATGTTTATTGATGGTTAGCCCTGGGAAAAATCTGCTTAGATTAGCCTCGGGTTTAACTGTTTTTCTGCTGTTCAGACTGGTGTGGTTTGATGGTTTTAGACAGGTTTTTAGCATGTATTAAACTGGGGGATATAAGATGTTTCTTCAGCAGGGAAATATGTGCTTGTGCTTGTACAGGGTGTCGAGGAAGCAGATTTCTGACCCTGACATCACAGAGCTCAATGTGGGTGACGCCTCTGAACCTCTAGGGCGGGGCACAGGTGAGACCACCTGACAAGCATCACTTGACTCTTTTTCAGCCAATCACATCACAGTGCTCGTTGTTGTTCGTTGCCTATAAAGTTATTACATAACAAATGTAAGACTCATAATCTGTCTTCTGTGGTGAACAGGTGCCACAGTAACAGACTTTGATGGTGACGGTTTGTTGGATTTACTGGTGGCTCACGGTGAAAGCGCATCACAGCCAATCTCTGTTTTTAAGGTCAACCAGGTATGTCAATACTATTCAAATCAGCAAACAAAGATGAGAACCATAAATATCATCTTACTTCTTAAAATGCTGGTTTAAGGTCAGTGAGTTTTTTATCAACTCCTGTCCTTCTGGACGTGTCTGATCTTTTTGCAGGGCTCTATTAATAAGTGGCTGCGTGTGGTGCCCCGCACACGGTTTGGGGCGTACGCCCGGGGAGCAAAGGTGGTGATGTATACCAAACACAGCGGCACGCACACACGCATTATTGATGGAGGGTCAGGTTATCTGTGCGAGATGGAACCTGTGGCACACTTTGGATTAGGTTTGAATGCCTAACCAACACCAGTCATGTCATGTGTGATTCAAAAAGTTGTAATGCAAATTCATATTCACTGTATTTATGAAGGATACATTAGATCACAGATTCTCAAAGTGTGCTACGCATATAAAATAAATGTTAAAATAAATAGTGTTAAAAAACTTTTAAAAACCATTATGGTGGTACTTGGAGAGCTTGGTGTAAAAAGTTTGAGAACCACTGCATTGGATGCTTAAAAAGGGCTGGATTATAAAATGCCTAGAGTAGAGAGTTAAACTCTCTTTTGATTGGCTGATAGGGAGTGATGAGGCCACTAGAATCGAAGTCTATTGGCCTGATGGTCGTTCAACGGTTCGCCTGCTTGAGTCGGCTGATATGAACACAGTCATTGAGATTTCATACCCTAAAGAATGGGAGGAGTCAGCCCTCACCTCTGATGCACAGGTATGAATGCATGCAAAAAGGAGCCAAAAACACCTCAAACAGGCAGCTATGAAGATATGCAGATTAGGAAGGAAACAGAATGTATTAAATCATCTTTCGATTAAAGCACGGAAGCTTGAGAAAAATACCCTGTAATGTCTTTGCAGTGTGGAGAGGGATTTCCTATGAACACAAACGGTCGTTGTGTTGGTAAGAGCTCAACAGAAGCTGCTTCTCATTCAGTGTGAATTACAGCCTGTGCATGAACATACAGCTTCCAGTGTTACGATTGGACCAGATGACGTTTCATGTGATGATGGCAGATCAGAAAGAGATCCAAACAAAGAAAATCAACACATTTCAATTCTTATTGTCCAACACTTGTCTGCAAAATAAAAACCTCCTGAAATGTTGACATTAAACACTGTGTATTTTGTTATTGTAAAAACATTTTACTACTGGTATATTGTCCAATATAATGTTTAAAAATAAAGTCACTCTCATCACACAAACAAAAGCTACACACACACAAACGCACACACACACACTGCAATTTCTGTGCAATGTTGTAAACAAGCACAATATAAATAATTTGAATTAAAATTGAATTAATATGATGTTATGGTCAATAACAGTATATTGGAATAACCAATCAGCCACTTTTTTATTGCTACTACTTTAATATCTTTAAATAATAATAAAAACAGCAAAACTGCCAGACATGATTAAAAACACACACAAATCCATTCACTGGGATTCACAGCTGGCTTTGCCTCAGGGCTAGTTTTCAGCATCTATTCTAAAAGGGAAATAAAATGCTTTTATTTTACAAATAAAAGATGATATGAAATATTGGAGGATTTCTTATTTTCTTAGAAAACTTTCGGTAGATTATTACTCAAATCTAAACTCTGTTGTGTCTTTAGTGATTGTTTATTCTGTTGCTGTAACAGTGACTTCATCATCACAGTGATCGTCATCAACATCAGTCCAATCACCATCATTTCCGTCGTCATCGTCGACATCATCATCGTCATCGTCGACATCATCATCGTCATCGTCGACATCATCATCATCGTCGTGGCAGATACTACAATAAAAACACACAGATCACATCCGCTCAGAATCACTTCAGAGAAAAACACTCTTCCTTACCTCAGTGCCTCCAGTTTATAAAGTGGATCAGTCTTTAAATCAGAGAGCAACTTCTTTCCAAAACATCCTAATTTATTTTGAGACAGACTCAGATTTTTCAGGTGTGAGGGGTTTGATCTCAGAGCTGAAGCCAGAGCAGCACAACCATCATCTGTGACACCACAATCACTCAACCTGCAGAGAACAATCACACACTCTTTACTCTCTCACCTCACAACACACAGATCAGTTTCAACATGGTAATTAAATCAATGACCTGATGTTCTAAAAAGAACTGCTAAAAATCCCCAAATGAAGATGCTGAATTTAAATACATCAGTACTGTGGCAGGAGAGTAAATGATTTCTATGTACACATATCAGATGGACGTCTTTGGCTAGAGAGGATCTGTACAACTGTCGGTGCTGTTTATAGAGGATTCTTGAATGGACAAGTTTAAAGGATACAGTAATTTATTCAAATAGTAATGAATACTTTATGAATAACAGTAATAATACATTTTTCAGAAACATTTCAAATCTACTTACATTCCAGTTTTATTTATTTATTAGTTTAGTTTCAGATAAGGTTCATTTATAATCTTACCACAGTATCTCCACTTTACAGTTTGAATTCTGCAGTCCAGCAGAGAGCAGCTTCACTCCTGAATCTCCCACATTATTCTTACACAGATAAAGATGTCTGAGATTTGAGTTTGATCTCAGAGCTGAAGCCAGAGCAGCACAACCATCATCTGTGATATTACACTTCCACAACCTGCACAGAACAGTGACATTGAAATCAAACATCACATCTGTTATAAAAGTAAAATGGCATAAGACAGACTGATGTTAAACTCTATATCAGCTTGACTGTGATTATCTACACATGAGTAACAGCATCTTTTTACCACAATGTCTCCAGTTTACAGTTTGGATTCTCCAGTCCTGCAGAGAGCAGCTTCACTCCTGAACCTCCCACATTATTTTCAGACAGATCCAGTTCTGTCAGGTGTGAGTTTGATCTCAGAGCTGAAGCCAGAGCAGCACAACCATCATCTGTGACACCACAAACACTCAACCTGCAGAGAACAATCACACACTCTTTACTCTCTCACCTCAACACACATCACTTCAGCCAAGACAGAAACATGTTTAAGGAAAAAATAAAAAAATAAGTAACTCATAAATATTTGTGAAAATGGGTTCAATTAAGAATTTCTTCTTCCCTGAAAAAATTCCCTGACAAACCCCTCAAATATAAGTTAACAATGTGAGACACAAAATATGTATGTGTCCATCAGGAAGTGAGAACGCTAGAAGATTTGTTATATAAGAAATAATAACCTCTTTCACACACACTGTCTTTACTGATAAATTACTGGCAAAATACAGTGAAGAGGTCACATGTAAACGGCACCTTACAGGTAAACCAGTCCTGGCAATGTTGTAACATTACCCATCATTTACAGGTAAGGTGCTATTTGTGAACACAGGTCAGGATTGTCGGTAAACTCACAGAACATGCTAATGTAAAAGTCTGCTTTGAGCCAATCAGATTCTGACGTGATGGCACGTTTATTCTGCGCTGTTTACGGAAGTCAAAGTAGAGATGTTAATTCATTGTGTTCAAAAGCAACTGCATAAATGTAAATGTTTGCAACAAAAATATCAACTGCATGCATTGTAAATTTCACCATTGCCATATAATGAAACAAGATTTCACCAATAGATTATCAATATCTGTGTAAAAATAAGATTATGATGTTTTCATCTTTCTCAAATCACTTTTCACTCCTGCTAATAATGTGGCTCCAAATTTCAGGTGAATATTGTCATTTTGACCCCCTCTTCAAACTACTGAATAACTCTTGGTAACAATATTAAAACAATGGCATTTAATATTTTTGCTTTCATCACTATGTATGTATTTATGCTTCTGTAAACATATTTCAAAACTTTGAACCAGGGAACTCTGGTTGAGTTGACATGAAATTACCCAAAAATTATTGTACCATAGTGTCTCCAGTTTACAGTCGACAGCAGCTTCACTCCTGAGTCCATAATATTATTATTAGACAGATCCAGTTCTGTCAGGTGTGAGTTTGATCTCAGAGCTGAAGCCAGAGCAGCACAACCTTCATCTGTGATATTACAATCCCTCAACCTGCAGAGAACAATCACACACTATGAAAATCTACATTTAAATGATGTTTAAATAAGGCTACAAGCAAGACATTAAATTATGATCTTACACCAAATCCTCTAATTTACAGTTTGGATTTTCCAGTCCAGCAGAAAGCAACTTCACTCCTGAACTTCCAAGTTTATTTTTAGACAGATCCAGTTCTGTCAGGTGTGAGTTTGATCTCAGAGCTGAAGCCAGAGCAGCACAACCTTCATCTGTGACACCACAATCCCACAACCTAGAGGGAACAATAACACACCCCATTTACTCCTGGTATTACGAAGATCATAACTGGTCACATAATCACAAATTTTAACAGATTTTAATAAGAGGGTTTCTGATTTCATGACTGCATACAGTTGTGATATCAGTTGATATCAGTTGTGGTTTACTGGTTAGTGAGTCGGGCTTGTAATCAGTAGGTTGCTGGTTCGATTCCAGCGCCGGCAGGTAGCAACTGAAGTGCCCTCGAGCAAGACACCAAACCCCCGATTGCTCCCCGGGTGCTGCAGTGATAGCTGCCCACTGCTTCAGTGTGTGTGTGTGTTCATGACCTGCAGTGTGTGTTCACTCCCCACCAGTGGGTTAAATGCAGAGCTCACATTTGGGGTATGGGTCACCATACCTGACAAAAACGTCACTTTCACTTTCACTTCATAATTGAATATGTTTCTGAGAGGATAGCAATAGCAAGCCAGCTTTGAAAGCATGAGCTCTCGTGATCCAAACCACGCCTCCTCTAAAACACGATCATAGTTTAACAGGCAAGCATTGCATTCAGACTGAATTCAATGACCGGACCTGCACCTTCCACAGAATGTATATATTTGATAAATATATTTAGAGCACTTTAATAAGTGATGTGAAGAGTTTCTATCATCATAACAAAAAATGTTTCTGGAAAAAATAAATGTGTTTTAAGGAAGAGCATAAAAATAATTAAAAAGAAAGTGTGATACAACAGTCACCTAATTCTGATTATATTTGAATAAACATTAAACGTATAAGTTATTGTTTCTGCATGTTGATATCAGACATATGAAGATGTTTCTAATGTTTCATTAAATCTTGCGCGTCTACATGTGAGAGCTTCTCCGGATCGGTTTTTTGTTTAAAGGGCAGAGACTAACTTACACAAGTGTCTCCAGTTTACAGTTTGGATTCTGCGGTCCAGTCGACAGCAGCTTCACTCCCGAGTCCATAAGTTTATTTTGAGTGAGATTCAGTTCTGTCAGGTGTGAGTTTGATCTCAGAGCGGAAGCCAGAGCAGCACAACCTTCATCTGTGATATTACACTTCCACAACCTGCACACAACAATAACACACTCTCGGTCCACAACACACACAGCAATGAGTCAAAGGAAAACAAAGTGTTCCAGCAAGGATGATTATTGAAATGAAATATTTGTGTTAATATACAGAGAAAAACCAAGATGGAACAAGCAAACATAAAAGTAACAGTGTTAAATAGCAGCAGCACTGATGACAGGATCACTGCGATGAAATGAGCCGCTTAAACAGTATTAGAGCAAAAGACTCTTACTCTAGTTTCTCCACTTTACAGTTTGAATTCTGCAGTCCAGCAGAGAGCAGCTTCACTCCTGAATCTCCCACATTATTCTTACACAGATCCAGATGTCTGAGACATGAAGATTTTAAACAGAGAACTGAAGCCAGAGCAGCACAGCATTTCTTTGAGAGTCTGCAACCCCAAAGCCTGAGAAAGACAGCATTACACATACAGTTACACATCACAGATAACATGTCACAATATCAAGCATTAAATCTTTTGTCATATGACATGTCTCTATTTCTCAAAAATGCCATACACTACATAGATATAGTAACAAATGACCTGTTCACAAAAAAGTAACAGACAAAAACAGCTTTTTATATTAATTTCATTTTAATGACTATCACTACTGCACACACACTTACATATACACACACTTACATACACACACGTGCATGCTTACGTATATGCGCGCATATGCACGCTTACAAATAAACACGCACACACGCGCACGCGCACACACTTACATATACACACAC
>JAZGTK010003619.1:0-26837 GCA_036877625.1 Ambastaia sidthimunki
AACAAAAGACCTGATTTTATATAAAACACACACACACCTTCACATTGCTTACAAATAATCACTACATTTAACACAACATGCTCACAAACATGGGCAAAATGTAACCCTAATACACACAGTATTAACCCTGATACACTATTAAAATATACACAGATTAAAGGGCTTTACATAGAAAGACGGGTCTCGTATATTTGGAAGAAAGACTCCCTCCCCCATTACACTTATTCTGAGGGGAGCAGGTGCACTTTTTCCTATTGTGAGGTGTGTGTGTGTTTCACCAGCCCCTCCCACTGAGTATTTGTTAATATCTGATAAGCTCATTATCAAATCACCTCGATAATAAGAGATCTCACAGACCAACAGATATCAAAGACCTCTCCAGTCATTAGTAAATATCAGATTAGATTTATTCAAATCCTTTTTACAATGATAAAAACAAGATTTATGACAGTAAAAGAGAACAAGATAAAAGAAGTTTGAGGTAAATTAAAAGTTAAAAAGGTAAATTAAGTAATTAAGAGAGAGATTCGTCTGAAACAGTGTAGGTCAGTGTGTTTGAGTTGGATCAGTCCACTGTCTTCAGATGGGTCAGACATTTATTAATATAAGCATCTAACATCTAACATCTAATAAGTATCAGATATAAGAGGTCAGGCTGACAGTTAGTAATCACTAGTTATTGTGTGTTGTGGGAGTTTGATGAATGCCTAGAACTACAGACTACATGAGTGTGTGTGAAGTGTATGAGTAAGAACTCATCTCTCTCTGATCTTCCTCCATCTTCATCACACACCCACACACACACTCAAGGGTGCATGAAGAATATTGTTTGGTCAGACTTTCACACTCTCTCTATCCACCAACTCATTCTCTCTCTCTCTCTCTCTCTCTCTCTCACACACACACACACACACACACAGTTATTTTGTTATCTAGACAGGATCAGAGGCTGATTCAGGAAGAGTGTGACCCACACAGTGTCTTTGCTAACATCTCACACATTAAAAGTGTCAAACACACACTTTTAAATAAAGATACTGATTACATCTGACATTTTCAGTGATTTGTGTTTGAGTTGTAAGGATGTGATTGTTTATCTCTTTAGGATTATAGCCGTCTGTTTTCAACCACAGCATGATTTTAAAGCTTCCTTTTTGTCACACGGTCTGTCGCCACGACGACACAGCAAGATTGAAAAGCAAAAAACCCATTTGCTTCAACTGCTCTAATTCAAACACACTCATTCATTATTCAGAGAGGGAGAGAGAGGGTGTAGGGGTCAGTCCAGTGTGTGTGTGTGTGTGTGTGTGTGTGTGTGTGTGTATCACCAAATAATACACAATATTATTTATTTGTGTAAATGTAACAATAACACAAAATTATCCAGCAGCCAAAAAATATACTGAGAAACAGATTCACAGGAAATAGTTTCAATTGTCAGTGTGTTGACGTGATTATGCTTTAACATTGTTAGCTATGTATGATGATTGTATAGACCATATATAATTCTGTCTCTCTATATAATTTAATTTTATAGGAAAGACAGATAAAGAACTGTGATCGCTGAAAAATAAAAACTTTAGAGGAAAGTAGGTCTGAGTTGGAGGCAAGAGAAAAGCCACGTCTCCCCACACACACACACATACACACACTATACAAAAACTCTGAACACTTTAGAGAAAGAGAGAGAGAATGAATCAGTATCCTCAGTGGAAACTGAGAAAGTAATCTGGACGCGGGTCAGACAGAACGGACCCAACTGCCAGCTCCCCATGGGCACAGACCAACCAACTGAACAACACAGCACACACTTCTGTGTTTCTCTCTGCTGCATACACACACACACATAATTCTCAGAGGGACAGAGGCATCCAAAACCATCCAGTCCGGACCCATTAAAGCAGAACCATATACTGAACAACCACAGAAGTAAAGACTGCGGAGCAAATGAACCTGTATCATATCGGCTCTGTTCCAAAACCAAACAAGATGCCTACACAGGCAACATTTTAAGGCATCATAGACATGCTAATGATGCATTATTGGCTTAGCACAACTGTACAGAAATTGATTTTGAATAGAGTCTACCGTGTGTTACTTGTATGACGCTGTGGTTGTGGTCACTTGTGAGGCTTTATTTCAGTTAAGATGCTCCCTATGTAAGCAGTAGGCTTTGGAACAGAGATAGTATAAAGTTTATGCATATGCAGAATAAACATCAGCATTTAGTATGATGGTTATAATTAAGATTGACTGAGGACAGAGAAATATCTCCTTTGTCAATACAAAATAATCTGTCAGTCTCCATGAGCTGCATGTGATATAAATGAATAAAACTGTCTTAAAGACATAACCTTTAATAATAACAGCAGCTTTTACATAACAAACTTATATAAAGTGTCTCTTTTCACAATTACTGAGCCTCAACCCTTTCACAATACACACACACACTCTAATCAAAAGAGGTTGACAAAGACTCAGAAGGAGTTGCATGTTAAAAGCCAAATTTTCTCCCCACCAAGATGTTGCTATAGGAAACACACACACACACACTCTGAGAGCAAACACTG
Source organism: Ambastaia sidthimunki (assembly GCA_036877625.1). Lineage (NCBI taxonomy): Eukaryota > Metazoa > Chordata > Actinopteri > Cypriniformes > Botiidae > Ambastaia > Ambastaia sidthimunki. The sequence continues at coordinate 2,571 of JAZGTK010003619.1, forward strand.
AAATATTCATGACACATTATTATAATGACATGAAATCTGCTGACTCTGTACTGGTTTAAAGTTCAGGGGCAGTGGTCATAAAAGTAAGAGTTAATGGATTATAATTTCAAGATAAATATGAAGTGTCAAGGTTATTACTGTAAGTACTGGAGCAGACCCAAGTCCATTATTCCCACAAACTGAGCATCTACAGTGAAAACAAGGTCATACTTCATTTTCTTTTCATTTCCCAATCTTTTGATTTTGAAGTGAAACGTGACTAAGACTAAGAGTGAAATTTATCCATGTTTGCTGTGGGAACATCAAATGAATCAATGTTTAAGAGCTTGTGTCTCATCACATCTTTTAGCTTCATCATCACAGAAGTTTAAAACAATCATACAGCCCAACTAAAGCCACTACAGAACCGGTCCAATGTGAACAAACACACCGAGTCATACTAAAGTTATAGAGGGAATTCTGGGTGAAAGGCAGAGGCAGATGGCTTGATCGATAGAGTGGTCAGGACTTTCCCAATCTTTCAGCATAAATCTTCAGCCATTATCATCCTGCAGTCCATCAGCAGCAACATAAAACCCTCCACAAATAGATCTGATGGGCATTAGTCATACCTCCACACCTCCCGTAACAGAGACATGCTGTGTTTCGTTAGCACTACAGCTGAATTATAACATCGAAATACACAATATAACCAGAAATCTGGATTCAAACCCAGTCGCTGTGTGAACGCATAGAAGCAGATACTCACTGGTTCAGTTCCATGTCCAAAACGAAGGTCTTCCCAAAAGCCTGCACCTGAAAGCTAGCCTGGGCCACGTGGTTCTGAAAGAGACAAAAGAAGAAACAAGCTCATAACTCTGTGACACCACATGTGAGCTGAGACAATAAAAACTGTAAAATTAGAGCATGTTTGGTGTTTTGGGAGACAGCAGTAATATCAGACGTGCTAATTGGTTTTAATTCAGCATGGGTACACTGTGCTGTACAGGGCTGGTGGCACTGTGTGTGTGTGTGTGTGTGTGTGTGTTAGCTGATGGTTAATTCACTGCCTGCTTGGGGCCCATATGGCCAGGGCTGTATAACACCCCCTCAGGGGAGAGGGAATCTTTTGGCTTGCGACGCATTGTTCTCATAGCTTGTGAGTGAAAATGTGTTTGCATGGAATGGGAGAGGGGCAAAAATAGAAGCATGTGAGGGAGTTAAGGGGAGTCTAACACCCCCAGGGGAACCTCCCTCAACCAGCAATGTGTAGTTATCAATAAAAAAGAGAGGAAGAATGAAGGGTTGGAAGAAATAGGGAGGGGGAATTCCTCAATCTTCACCCATGAATGACCCCCTGACTGAAGCTGAGATACACATCCATCTACTCCCATTAGATGTGTGTGTGTGTGTGTGTGTGTGTGTTACATCTAAACACAATGCATAATAACACTGCACAATGCTCAACCGATTCCACAAACACACAAATACGCACATCTAATAAAGAGAGAAAGTGTTTTCTAGAGAAGGTATGAACGTGTTAGATGACCATCTAAAAATATCAAGCATAGAAATGCTTTGTTTTTTGTTTTTGTCTCACATCAATTAATTTCCATAAATAAAACTGCCTTCGACCTGTTTTGAAATGATGTACAGGAAACTTTAGTCACTAGCTGAGCTAAAAACAGACCTGAGTGTAGTTAGGTTTCCTCTCTAAAACATAAATGGTAAATTTGAATTCATCTAAATTAAATTGAATTAAAACAATTGCATTAATTTATGCCTCTAATCCAATCTCTAATGCAGAGACATATATCAACATATTTAACACAGCGATGATAAAATCAATACTACACATTGGCATGATAAATGTGCTTTCAAACAGACATCAGCTGCATTTGTCAGACAAAGGGTTAAGCCCACACGTGCACACACACCCCACACAGCCTGAAGCACGAAACAGCGACGACGGGACACACACACTCACATTTTAAACAGCCAAAGAGACTCATTACAGTAACGAGAAATATTTAGTCCAGGAGAGAACCAAACATGAGACCCATGTGCACAAAAAAATTGATCCATTAGGATATGAAAATGTATATCTTTGTAAAATTCCTATTAGGAAATGAAGAAATTTCTAAATAAGTGTGTAGTATTACAAACATATATAACAATGTGTTAATTTATGACAATCTCAGATCACTCACAAAGCCTGATTTATTATCTATCCAGCCAGGCAAATAAGAACAAAAAAGGGTACATGGTGATTATATCCCTAAACCTCTAATAGCTTTACACACTGGAGAACCAAATGTATTGTTTTTGTTTTATCATCAGAACCCAGGTTCTGAGTTCTTGATCCTGTGTTTTGCTGAATAAATGAGTCATTATTATGTAGATATCAGTGAGATCTTGCCTCTGGGAACAATCTCTCTGTGATCGTTGGCATATAATAATGCAAAAAGAAAAATTTGCTCTTCCATCACGACCTCATCATTTGTTATTTCGGTGTCCTTTGTGTTTCCAACGCAGGGATGCTATGATACACCTCAGAAGGCCTACAACATACACCAGCATCTTCCACACACACGTGCTATTCTGATTGTTAAATCACCTTCAAATAATACAAACTGACTTTCCAGCCAGCTAGAGTCTGACTAAAAAACACAGAGTAAATGAGAAAAACATGATAAACATGATGCGAGCGCCCGTCTCCAATGGCAACGGGAGGATGGGACACACGATGACACCCGAATATGAAGCGATAAACACACCTGTTTACTGTCAGGGCTCATTCGGACCCGTGTGTTCAGCACATCGTGAGCAGTCTGACTGTCTCCGTTCGTTCGGTACACTAACCGGACCGGTACCGTGTTCTCTCTCCCGAGGAACCTGCCGTCATCCCGCCGAGGGCTCGTCTTTACCAAGGCGTCTTCTAGAATAATAAACACAGTGTGTGTGTTTGTGTTTCTGTTTTAACAACTATACATTTAACTCTCCATCACACACACAAATACATTCAATTGACTCAAATATTGTTTTTTAGATACCATAAATAATATACAACGCCTTAAAGTACTCGCTTATTTTATTGTTACGCGCATATTTGAGCTGTTTTCCATCACTCAGGCGGTGTAAGTTCAATACAGTATTAATGTTAAAATATATCTGATTATCTCTGAGATTAAAACATGTAAAAATAGACCCTCACCATCACGAGACAGGGAGATGCTGGGATGTATCTCGGAGCTCATCACCGCTACGTAGAGACACAGAAAGGAAATCCCGAAACGGAGAGCCATCATCACCGCTTCCAGAACTCCCAGCGAATCACATAAATCCCGATTTTACACCAAATACACGAGTTATATCCCGAATTATGCGCTATTTTCGGTGTCCCTCAGGAAGGCGCGCGCATCCTCTCTCTCGCTGGTTGCCATTAGTGACGCGGCGCGCGCAGCCTCTGCATCGAGACGCTCGGGATGCGCGAGCGGCGGGTGGACGAAGGCGGGTGCGAGGAGTGAAATCTGCCCCTCTTTCCAGCCCCGAGCAGAGGTAAAAGCCCCCAGCTCTCCTGAAACATCAATATCCGGCCACTTCACCGCAGAAACGCCTTCTGAATAAACATGAGCGCGCGGGGTGACGGGTAGTGTAGTGCGCGCGCGCGCGAGCTCGCTCCACCTGCTGTCACCTTCTGCGCCAAACGAAGCACGTGATTGACAGATGGAGCGATGGCTGAATAGTGGGCGGGGCTTACAGTTTGACATCGTTGATAATAATGTATGAATGTTTACATTCATTGCTTAATGCAGTAATAATTGTGTGACATTTGCAGACATCTTGTTTACTGCAAGGAAACGCTGTTAAAGATGATGGAGGTTATTTGGTTAAATAAGATTTTCTGAATGTGAAAATACACTGTCTATTTTATTTGGTTTTGTTTTACTGCACTTTTCTACGACATGCCAGTTTTTAATAGAACAGAGGGTTAAAGCTTTATAATATCTGTTGGGAACAAGTGGCAAGTCACTTAGAATAAAAGCATCTTCTAAATGCAAAAATAGGCTATAGTCACAAAATGGCATGGAAATTAGAGATTCATTTTGTAATTACTACTATTTTTTTTACACATAACACAAGCAAAAAGTCAATCTCAGCAACGTCTTACTGTTAGACTAAATACATATGACATTGGTTTGAAATAAAGACACTTAGGCCTGTCTAAGGCACTTAAATCAGAGTCTAAATTTGATTATGTGTAACACAGCATTTCCATTTGGCTAATGGATTCTTTACTCCGTATGTACATTGAATTTGTTAATTAGAGCAAAGTCTGAAATACTGAGGTTGGAAAAACTTATCTGCTCAGTCTGGACAAATCAAAGTGTTTCCCATATAGATCTCATAAACAGAACCTCCACCGTATAACCCTAAATGTATAACATAAGTAAAATATGTTAGAATGTGCTTGTATCTTACAAAGCCATATCATATATAATTTCTAAACAGCATTTCTTTTGTGCTAGACCCCGGAGCTGGTTACCATGGTGCCCACAAAAACATCCAGAAATGTATTGTAAAAAAATATCTGGCAATTTATTATAGGAATCAGGAAATCATTTAAAGACTAGCATCACGCTGTTATATCGTTCAGTTACATACACAATATAAATGTACATATTCCATAAACAATGTGTTTTTCTTTCAATCAGCAGGTATTAAACATTTTGTTCCACTTAATAATCAATGTTTTCTTTTAAAGCCTGTATGGTTATGAGTGTAACACTGTATCCTACTGATTAAACAAAACAGAAATCTATGAATACATTTTACATAGCTTTTAGGACACACTTGTGTTCTCCAGTCTCTATGCTGTCTGACTTTCCTCTAAATTGCTTTATTAATCTGAAAAACCTTCAAAGTCTTCATCCATGTTATCGCTGGACTGGAAAAGCTGCCTCAGGGTGCACACTGAAGCGTCCTCACACTGCTGATCTTTAACAGGGGAAGGAGAGCTCAAAGACTCTCTCTCTTTACTGGACTGGATGTGAACAGCTGCTCCTAATCTTCTTCTCGGTCTGACGTTTGGAACCTTTCTCTGCAGTGAACTTGAGTTGCTGTCTGGGTTTGGTTCAGGTTCTGTACTGGCAAAAGGCCAAAAAGCTGAAGTTTCAACTCGATTTTCCTGCATGCTGTTTGTGTACATTCCACTGCAGTTAGTCCTAAAGCATTCCCCATTTCCTGGTACGGATTCGACGTTCCCGTCACTGAAATGTTGTTCAGGGTTGGTGTCGTGGTTTGTCCTATATTCACGCGTATATGAGGCCCAGTTCCTCTCTCTGCGGAGGACAGATCTACCTTCCTCCTTCCGTACATCAGACTGTGGGCAGAATTCCCACTCATAGGATCCACGCTTGGATCGGGACTTCTCCGGAACATCAGATGGGTCTAATAAGCTGTTCCTATTGCTCCAGGAATACTCCGATTGACCCCTGCTGCGTTTACGGACAAGTGCAGATTTTTCTCGGGTTTGTTCTGACTGAGATTGCTTCGCTTTAGAGGCTGAAAGTAAAAATCCTTCACTTTTAGGCTTCCCATCACCACCCATAGCGTCAGTTTCTTTCTTCACAACAGGCATGATGGCTGCATTCAGGAGAGGAGTGGGGACACTGCATTTCACTCTACAGGACACACAGACAGAACAGCTTACATAAACAATACTGTTTAACTAAAGCTACAATCCGTACAAGCTACAATGTACTTGCTTAATAAATGATGTTTATTTTTAACCAATAAAGAATTGCTTTAAAGAAAACTTCCTGAAGCACAGCTGGTACATTGTGCTGCTAGTAACACCGGGGTCATAAGATCAATTCTCACTGAACCATAACTGCTTTAAAATAACTTGCATCGGAACCTTTTAGTGTGTGTGCTGAAGTTCATGAGGTTGCCGGCGAGTCCCTCGATGACTCGATCCACAACGCTGTACTCGTCACTCTTAGAGAAAGTCTGATGTTGAGTGCTGTCTAAGTGCTGGAGGTCAGAAGGTCACACAGGTGAATAGATGTGAGGCATTTTGTTATTATCCTGCTGCAGTTATAACCTTATCAATTATCTGTTGTGAATGTGCAGTAAAACAGATTTTTTTCCACGTACCGCCTTTAGATTGTCGAATTTGACCTCGCAGCACTCACAGTATCCACCTTTCCTCTTCTCTCTCCCCTCATGTCCTCTCCGTCTGTCTTTCTTTCCTCTAGTTCCTCGTTCACCCACAGACCTCCACAAACACAAACATTTTAACTCATACAACAAAAACTAGATGTTACAGATGTTACAAGGGCTCATCAGTGTGACCTCATGACTCAAACTTTATTGATTATAACACTATATCAAATGACCCATGATTAAAGTTTTGTGTGAAAGAAAGTCTCATTCTACCTTTCCTCTCTCTTTTTCTTCCCATCATCTTTTCCATGTTCCTCCATAAGGAAGGGACTGCAGGGAGGAAGAGACCGCAGGTTGCACGCAGGCATGTTGGACACAGTGAGGTAGATGGGGCGATAGTGCCTGAGAAACCATCACAGACTGTTATGAACCTGAAACACTCCCACCAGCTTATGATTATTCATTTCATCAACACAAACATAAATACCTGCTTGAGTCTTCCACTTTCACAAACGGTCTTTTAATTCTTCCGGCTGGAAAAAAGACAGTTTATTATGTTACACCATAAAGACGACATGAACTACATAATAAACAGATCATACATAATACACAGATAATATCTGTACTTACCACCGTGTCTCTGAAGTGTATTTTTGTCTGTGGGCTTGATTTTGGCCTAAAAATAGAGTAATACATAACTGAACAACATGATGAAATAGTGAGTTCTACACACCTCTTTAAATACTCATTTGTAATAAATACTTTATCATGCTTTCAGTGAACAATAAAAATGAAGCACTGCGTAACATGCCAACATTCATATAAGAAGAACTAATGAAAAAATGTGTTAAGAACTAGAACTAAGGAACTACTCACAGGTCCTTTTAGTACTGGATCCGCTGCATTCACTGGAATGACTTTTGCTTTCCTCTTGTCAACAAATGAAATAATATCTGTTTGGAATTGAGAATATTACCTCAAAAAGCAGATATCACATAAATCACAGTTCAAATAAAAGAAACATTAAACATTAATCAGTGTTTAATCCTGTATGTAATTAGCCACAAGCATCTCATTTTACTAACAATGTTAATGATGACAAAAATGTTAATGACAAAGATGTTCAGCATACCGTCAACATGCAAGACTTTGACGCCCCATTCAACAGCATTGGCCAAGATTCCATTCATCTGAATACGTTCCTGAGACACAAACAAAAACCCACAATTCATTCACTCGTTCACAGAGTTCATTCACAAACAAATGACTTTAAAAACAAAGGACTCACTTGTTCTTTAACTACTTTTTCTACCAGTGATTTTCCACGACTTACAGCTGCCTGTAAAATGGCAACACAAAACATGGTGTTAGTTTAACACAACGTGAAACACAAATAATCAATTCAAGGTCACTGGGAGGTCAACTGGGGGAGGGGGGAGATCACAAAGCAATACATAAAAGATGAATAATGTAATACACCACATATACGTAACACAAGTAAAGATGAAAACTCATGGCTGACCGTGTCTGTGGCCCCCTGGGAGCTGCCCCTGTGTCCGTGACTGTCCCTCCTGCTGCTGGGATGAGGAGAGCTGACGCCTGAATCCGGGCTGGGAGCTGGAGAGTCCGGCAGCAGACGCTGGACATAACGGGCCTCTGGCTTACTGGACACCAGATACCTGATCTCCTTACTGAAGAACTTCTCCACTGTCTGACCAGCACAACAGACAGCAAGAGTTACAATAGACTCAATGATGAAGATACAGAGACTGTCACATGAAAACATTGTGTGTGACATTTGACTGATAGTTACACAGAACAGACTGTGAAAGCATGTATGATGAACAACACATACATGACCCATAGAATAATTATTATGAAATTACAATACAAGTTTTATTCTCACCCATCACAAATGAACAAATCAACCAAATTAAAATTTTATTCAATAAACATGTATTAAAACGACACAAATGGACAAAACTCCATTGTATAGATTGTATACGTTCTGAGTTAGTGATTTAAAAGACATTCTCGTCCTGAGTGATAGTTTACATATTGATTACATGAACTTCACGTACCCCACCCAGATTCTTGATGTCATTTTCTAAGATCTGTGTTCTTCTGTTCCACGGCAAATCCAGATAAAATATTCTTCCTCTGAAGGGTTTGTTTTGAAGACCATCACAGACTGTTTTAATTTTGCTTTTAGATGCTGCGCAATTCGGTTCCAGTTTTGAATCTGGTAAGATCGACACAACAACAAAACAACAACAAGCTATTAAAAAACACGCATTCAGATATATATTCAACATATACAGCGAACAACACAGGCACGCGTAGTTATTAATGCAGTATTATAGATGTTACTATGGTAACCCTGGTAGAGCAACTACAAAGGTATTTAAATGGAAGCGCAAAGTACTTTATACCACAATACAAACGCAGGGTTTTATAATAGTAACTTTTAATACGGTTAACAAACACAATTTGATACGGTTAACAAACACAATTGAATAAATAAGTTAAAAAATCACCTCGATTCTTACATCTGGGGAAAGATTCGTGCTTCATAATGGAAAAGTTACAGTCGTAACGGTTACAGCCCTAAACCCGGCCGAACCAGCCAGATATACCTTCAAAACACAGCACCATTACTCGAAAGTGTTCCGCTTATTTAAACGATGTAAAATAAAACAAAAACTGGGTTAAATTGTTTATTTTCTAATAGCTGTTTATAAATCCGTTCATAACAAACACTAGACGCGACACTTTTCCATTTTCCCGCTCGCCTGACGTCATCCGGCAATTCACGCAGGCAGATTCGACATGAATGTTTTAACGCTGGTCGCAAACGTGCGCTGAAAAAATAAAATAAAAAAACTGAAAACATTCGCGACGATATTTACAAACCTGGTTTTATACAAAATATAATATATATAATTCGATTAAGTGTTGGGCTTGAATACAATGTCATAGCCGCGAGCGTTCAATTGCGACCGATGACGAAATTTAAATATCCAAAAGCAACGAATGTGCTGATGTGAAACACGCGTCACACGCATGTGTTGCGTAAGCGCACACTAGCGTAACAGCGTGAAACTAACTAGTGACATACTTTTGGATCGCACCAATGACACCGACTGACACCAGCTAGTTTTGTCGGGTTATGGGAATATTTGATGCTGACGTAATTTAAAAACTCACCAGTTGGTCTGTTGTTGATGATCGCCGTTGAAAGTGAAAGCAATAAGAGGCGGGGCTTATATGCAAATGAGGTGGTCGACACGAAGTTAATGGTAAGTCAGACTAGTCAACAATGTTAAGGTCTTGCGCATGACTGTCACTCGCTAAAGATACGCGTTAATAAAGCTTGATAAGCACTGAAGTCATAAAACATGGGAAGTTCTCATCAATCTTAACTCTCAGCATTACAGGTTTTGAGATGGTCTCTGAGAAAAGTTCTCCAGTGCCCTCAGAGGGCATTACACCTGTCCAGCAGATGATGGCGTCCTGCTCTGGGGCAATTATTACATCCCTGTTAGGTAAGAGAGTTTTGGGGTTTGAATGACACAAAGCTGGTCGTGCGTAAACACACTTTCTGTTTCAACTTTAAACAAATGACAAAAGCAAGGTGACCATGTTACAGTTAATGAAGTCTAAATGAATACTGTACAACAGTCTTTGAAACATATTTAGTTGCATATCAGAATGGCATAAATATACCACTGCCTGATTTATAATCATATATATGGCACACAAAAGAAACTGAAACATGATCTGGAAATGTGGGCTGTGTTGTTACTCTAAGTAACTCCTCTGGATGTTGTGAAGATCAGACTGCAGGCCCAGAGGAATCCTTTCCCCAAAGGTAAACATGAGCTATTGCTTGTGTTATCAGATGTTTCTGATGTGACTGAACACCTCACACACTCATTTGTTTGGTGATTGACAGGAAAGTGTTTTGTTTACTGTAATGGTCTGATGGATCATATATGTGTCTGTGAGAATGCCAACGGTAAAGCGTGGTACAAAGCCCCGGGTCATTTCAACGGCACTATAGTAAGTTATATTTACCTAAAAATGTCCTATTTAGGGTCACCAGTAAAGCATCCTATGTGTCTTCTATATACATACTGTATACATACATACATACGTGTTAATCTGTTGAACACTTTTCTGTGGCAGGATGCCTTTATTAAGATCATACGCAGAGAGGGGATCAGGTCTCTGTGGAGTGGTCTTCCTCCAACACTGTACGTGTTGAGCTGCACTTCTGCATCCCAGTCTCTTCTGATCTTTACTGCTGTCTGAACACAGCTGAAATATTTCTCATTACAGAATTATGGCTGTGCCGGCGACCGTCATCTATTTCACCTGTTACGATCAGCTGCGTGCGGCTCTCAAGCTGAGGATGGGAGAGAGATCTGACTTAGCTCCGCTATTGGCCGGCTCTGTTGCCAGAGGTAACGGTTAACTGCGCTGATGAAGTGTTTGACCTTTACTCCACATGTTGATGTACTGAATCACAGTGTATTTGACATCACATAAGTTTCCTCTGTGTGTGTGTGTGTGTGTCAGTGGGTGCGGTCACAGTCATCAGCCCCCTGGAGCTGATCCGCACGAAGCTTCAGTCGAAGAGGCTGTCGTACCGGCAGATGAGCGCTGTGGTCCGGTCATCAGTGCACAGCGAGGGCTGGAGGTCTCTCTGGAGGGGCTGGGGTCCCACGCTGCTCAGAGACGTCCCCTTCTCAGGTAATTCACACACCCTCATCTGAAGTAATGCTGGTTACAGTGAGACATCAAGCACGGGTTCCACAAAAACACATGGCAGTGAAGTTTATCTACAGTATAAACATCTAAATGTTTTTCCATCGGTAAGCTGCTGCTGTTTCCTCTTGACGGATCTGCCCTGTGTGTTTGGTCTCTCTTCAGCTATGTACTGGTATAACTACGAGAGGGGAAAGTCGTGGCTCTGTGATTATTACAATTCAAGTCCAACCCTTCCCATCACATTCACAGCTGGAGCTCTGTCCGGATCGGTGAGTCTGTGATGTTCAGCTGTATCATGAGAGCACTTCTGATTGTTTACACGCCAAATCATTTATTTACAGCTTAAATATTGATCAGAGATTGAGAAGTTGTGTTTTAGTTTGCAGCTATCCTCACTCTGCCGTTTGATGTGGTGAAGACCAGACGGCAGGTGGAACTCGGTGAACTGCAGGCAATGAATTGTGGGTATTAAAGTTCAGGTGTTATGATAAGTGTTATTCACAGTGTTCTAAAACAAATCATGCAAAAGTAATGAATTCAGTGGTTGAAGCAACAGAAGCCTGTATAGTTTCAGCATTTGTTTGGCATTAGCTCATCTCATCAGAGTTGTGGTTTGTCTCTCTGCAGTGTCCGCACAAATGTCGACCAGCACATATAACATGATGAAACGGATTGTAGCGGAGAACGGTCTGTCTGGACTGTTTGCGGGTAAATGTCATGTTTCGATTTAAATTAATATTTAATTAACTATATTATGAAGAACAAAATAGTTTAAAATATATTCAGTTTCATTATATAATAACTATACAAGTTATGCCAACAACTGCCACTAGATGTCTCAGTGGTACAGCACTGATTTCTCTCTCTCTCTCTCTCTCTCTCTCTCAGGTTTTTTGCCCAGGCTGATTAAAGTGGCACCTGCGTGCGCTATAATGATCAGCACATATGAGTTTGGAAAAGCTTTGTTCCGCAAACATAACCAGGAGAAAGGACTGCAGCCCAGCACCTGATGCGTCTCACACACACACACGCACACACACACACGATCAGATAGCTTTGTTTAAATGCGGTGGAAATTAATTACAGATGACAACACATTTTTCCCATCATGCAGCAGTTGTCATTAGCAGCCATTAGTTACAACTGCAGCTGTAAAACTGCCTCTTAAATCATGTTTCTTTCTGTTACAGCACTTCCTCAAAATCAGGTCAAATGTGATGTTTTACTATTTATTGATGAATGGAGGTGAAAATGAATCAAGACAAATATAAATGATACCTATAGCTCATGTGAAGGAGTATTTGGATATATGATTTATCAGTAATGGGTATGAATGTAATTAATTTTACTCTGTGTTTAATGCTGTGAGAGTCTTTCATTGGTTCTGTTTGAGTATCTCATTGTTTATTTGTTTTAAAGTGAAGACAGTGTGTGTAAATGGTGCCAAACGCCCTGAAACCAGGTTACCCTGTTATATAAAGCCCCTTTTCTAATTTAAGCTTACAAAGTAAGGGGGGTGTTAACATTTTAAATAAAAGCTTTTTCTAAAAAGTGCACATATCAAAGAAAAGACTTTTGTCTTGACTTTTGTTTCAGATACTGCCTGTGGTTCTTTCATTGGATTTTAAATTATGAAATATTTTAAATCATGTTCTCAGCTCGGGCTAAAATGGCTTTTTGTGAGCGCAATATCTATAAACTGATTAAAAACATCCATCTCCTGCAAAGAGCTGAAAATATCATAGAAACACAGAAGACTAATCATGGGAAACATTTAACGTAACAAAATCAGCATTTATTCAGAATGAAATTTACAATGTAATTTATTGAAAAACATGATCATAAATAACACCAAATTAAATATGACAACATATTAAGGCTAAATTATACTGAATATATGATATTCGTCTCAGTGTGCCCTCATTGCATTCAAAGCATTTATTTCTGTCACACTGCAACAGAAAGTTTGACAAAGAATCACAAAATCCTAAAAAAAGCCATGAGGAAAAATACATTCAAAAATGTCAGTAAAGGCGTTACAACAGTTGCAGTACGATTCAAACAAATGCTAACGTTTACAAAACGTAAAAGCTCAAACAGTGACTGTAGTGTCAGCAACTTAACCTGAAGATAAAAGAAACACAATTATTTCTTCAGTTACATTCTCGACTGCATTCCTTCACTGCACACGCTAAACTAGTTTCATTTCAGATCGAATGGTAAAAAACAGATTTAAAGCACATTAAGATGTTGTGGTTTCTGAACACGTTTCACATCGAGCTCTGAACAGTGTAAACATGCGCTTTACATGAACTCATGAGGTACGAAAGAGAACGACAGGCGGTCAGACGAGACTTTTAAAAACGCTAAGACAACAAACAAGTGTTTCACTGCTGCATCTAAACTGCATCAGCTTGAATCTGGAACTCTGTTCTGAAGTCGTTTATTAGTCATCATACACATGACTGAATCTTAAATTATTCATTACATTGATCATGACCTAGCATGCCTCATAACCTGATTTCATAAACCAGTCTGTTTATAATGGTTAATACACATCACTAGTAACACTTTTTGTACTTGTCAGCTGCAAGTATTAACAATGACCTTCTATTTCCGTATGAAAACCTGAATTTGTTTAACTAAGACATTTATTAACTAAGAAAACACAGAACACATTTTCTTTCACTTCTGTCTAATGTACAGTATATATTTTTTGTCGTATGCACATTTGCCACTAACTCAATCATGGTGGGAAAGTATGCATAACTTATACCCTGTGTTTGAGGAAAATGTGATGTATGAATATGTAAATCAGAGTTCATGAATATGTATGAGCACTCATGTAAGAGGACACTTCCAGTGAAGAGTTCTGAATACAGAGTGAATCTCAATCACTCCATTTAAAATGTTTTACAGTCTACATGCGGCACACCAGAGAAATGTGTGAGGCAAAACATGAAGTGTGAACAAAGCAATGTTTGTTTTTAAACACGCCCCCTTATCCTTCAGTAATTACATTTTACAACCCAATTTTCATAACATTTCAGACCTCAGAGGGGCCAAATTACCATCACATGTCAATGTTATTCTGTTCCTAAAAATGTTTCAAACGACCTATTTGGCATTTACAATTACGCTGCACATGAGATGGTTGTATTCACGTTTATATTACGTTTATATAAACCTTCTGTATTTAAATACACTGTGAGATTCCTGTTAAACTGAAACAATCAGAAGAGCTTTCAATGGATTTATAACACGGATCTCTAGAATACTTGATTCTGATTGGTCAATAACAGCATTCTGCGGTCCAATATATTCCACTAAACTGTTTAATTGACCACCGGCCTGCTGTGCTGAGTCCTACATAGCTGTGCTATATTTATGCCTCTCCTCTTTCTTCATCTTAAATCAATACTTCACGTTTATTTATTTATTTATCTGGTAAGTAGACATGTATTGAGCAGGGTAATGTAGACTCTGTGGTCATTATAGCAACATAAACCTCTATAGGATGATACAGGACTCCTTTACTTTGTGACGGGCATTATTCTGCGATCATGACCGTCTTACTGTACATTATCCTTAACATAAAATCTAGACTTCCATCAGTTAGACTAAGCTTTCAGTCTGAAACATGTTCTAGAATAATGCTGTAGGGCTTTGCCTTCAAAAATTTCAAAAGACGACTCCACTTTAAACATTAAGTGCACAATGAAAGGAAAACAGTATCTGTTGAAGGCAGGGTAGGCAAGATTTTCCAAATACATTTCTTGTTATGGTGGTTGAAAGTATCTTCAAGGGCCTTTAAGGGGCCAGTCAAAATGTGGCTGTGGGCAATACCCCAAGCCACAACTTCCACTTATGTTCAATTCCAAACAGAAACGATTTTAGCCCAAGCACACAATAAAAACATCATATAATTTGAACAAATAATTCAGCAGTCATTTGACATGGGTTGTTAAATTGGGGTTGTTACACAAAAGTTGAAATTTACTCCTGAGTCCAGATTGTCACTTACTGTGATTCATTAAACGTGTGTGTTATGAAGCAGATAAACAAATAAACACATAAACACTAGCTTATCAACTTCTGTGCACTTTGAACCAATCAAATTTCACTTCAAATTGGCCTAAAACCAATCAGAACAGAACGGGTGCGTCCAGCAGAAATGTCTCTAAGAAGCTCTGAGATGGTAGTGTGGATTTGTTTTCTGTTTGTCTTCAATTTCCTCCTCTCCGTTTGAAGTTCAAATCATTGTTTCTCAAGCAGTATGTTGTGCATGAATGTGTCTGCGCAGACACAAGCCTGTCTGTGTGTATACCGTTTGTACTTGTCTGCATGCTCAGGATGGAGTGAGACCTGGACTGGTCATGTCTGTTGTAGGACTGGCCAGATACTCGCTGGACTTCAGACTGGCCAGAGATTTGTAACTGGCCATCGAAGTCAAAGAGCCACACAAACCCCTGAGGGATGGAGTATCTTCTTTCCCTGTGAAAACAGAACCACACACACACACACACGTTATGAAACATGCTAATGATATTAGTGATTCTATTAAAGGGAGGAAAAGCAGAGCTGCAGACACAACATCTGAACATCAGAGGAACCGAGAGGAACATTTGCAGAGAACTCAAGTGTTTCTGTAGCGCAGCTGCTAGAACATGGTGCTAGCAACACCAAGGTCATTAGTTTGATTCTCTGGAAATGCACGTAATGATACAACATTTAGCTCAAATGCAGCATCTCACGAAACATATTTCTCCTCAAAATCTATTACTTAACTATTAAAAATCTTCGTGTACAGTATGATAACCCAAAGAGGAAAAAACTCAAAACGTGAAACTTCTGGACACATTATGGGGAAAAAATGTGACACATTACAAAACAATCTTCATGGTCCAAACATATGGGTGGGAAATACAACGTGTTTCAGAGTTTCACATGGTCGGCTGAGATCTTCCCTCAGCTGGTATAAAGATAATGACATCATTTATAATTAAGTTAGTTATCAGAGAATGATGATGTCACCATAACAGACACACACACACACCTTCTCTGTGCCAGTGTGTAAGTCCTGCCTTGCTGTCCAGACTGTGTGTGTTTAGCTGTGCCGGCTCCAGAGACGTCTGAGAAAGACTCATATCTGCAGAGAGCTGCTCCAGACTCTGGAAGCTCTTTCTGTGGACACACACACACACACACACGTTGGGTTTTCATGTTTTATGTGGACCTTCTATAGGTGTAATGGTTTATATACAGTACAAACTGTATATTCTATCCCCCTACACTTACCCCAACCCTAAACCTAACCATCACAGAAAACTTTATGGTATTTTAGATTTTCCAAAAAGATCTTCCCCACAAGGTCAACACAGGGGACATCTGGTAAATACCAGGACTTCAAACATATACATACAGACACTTGCATATGTGGTTTATGAGCAAATCACATTTTCTGTCCCCTGGTGGGGGTGCTTAAACATCATTAAAATAGTTTCACTAGTTTCAAATATGCTTCTTATTTTTGCAGTAAAAAGAGACCTGGACATGTTTTCATGAGATTCACTCAGACAGCAGCAAAGTTTGGGTTAAATGCGATCATATCTCTCTCTGAACGATGCTTGTAACTGACAGTGAGGCTGTATAAAGTGTGCCGATTCTGTAATGTCATTTCAGAGCTCAAACCAGATGTTGAGATAACAGCTCAAACCACATCTGCACACATCTGATTCACTTTAACTTTTGCATCACTCGCTGACCAAAACCGACCCGATTGGAACCCAATACTGAACAGGCTGTGGGGAGAAACTGCATGTATTCTGTTGTAGATCAGCACTCTGAGGATACATTTATAGATTACAAATACAGGAAGCACATACTCCTCCCACGGTCCTGTTCGCTTCCTGTACAGGAGCGTCTCCAAGGCAACAGCGTCGGTTTCCAAGGCAGCAGGTGAGGGCCACTGATTGGTCAGGTGGGAGGTCAGCTCCTGTCTGGACCGCAGGTCATGGTTCTTCAGCACAGTTCTGGAAGAGCAAACATTCAACAGAACACAAAGAGACACAGATACAGTCATCAAGATAAGAACATTAGGACACAACATCTTAGAACAGACATTTTATAAAACATTCCACTGGCAACTTTAAAATAACCTTTTTGCTATATATAAAATATAGCGTTTATAAAGATCTACTATCATACGGCAAGAATGTTTTTGATAATTTTAAGAGAACCTTTGGAGAATGTTCCCTGTTAGCTGGGTGTTCCTTACTGTAAAATGATTTTCTACAAACTACAGGAAAATGAGTGATCTTTAAAAACTCAGAAGTGATTTTTCAGTTATCCTGTATGGTGGAGAAATTTAAAACTCATAAAATGTAACGTCATATCTGCAGCAAAAACAGTTCAGACGTTATTTTCAGTCTGAAAACAACCTGCCAATATTCTCACACAAAACAAATTGCCTTCAACCTCACCAATCAGGTTGCAGAACTGCCGGCTCAGCTGAAAATCACTCACTGTAAATCACTGATGACAGTCAGAGAACACACACACTCCTCTGTATTGATTCACCACTGATGTTGAAATTGATGCGGAGATGCACAAACAGCTTCACGTGGACGGAGATCAGCGTGTATCTGCTCAGATTACATCTCAAAAAGTTTCTTTCCCAACTGGGTTCAAAGAACTGCTGCCTTAAAGATAGTTCTGGGTCTTCCATGGAGAGAACTCTCTTAAACTAAAAGGTGCTTCAAAATAGAAGAACCATCTCCAACTGTAAGTTTCCCATAAAGAACCTTCAACATTCACAGAACCTTTCTGTTTCACAAACAGTTATTTGTAGGATCTTTAGACTATAGGAAGATAAGAAAGAGATGTTTTTGACAGAATGCTTCTTTGGGGAACCAAAAATGGTTCTTCTATAGCATCGCTGTGAAGAACCTTTTAAGAACTTTAATTCAGAGATAAACACCAGCGTAATTTAACTAACACCTCTTCTGTCATCATCGCCTCACTCCAGACCAAACCAGATGTCTGAAACGTTACTAGCATGCAGCACACTGCACTGTTTACAACCAACACTTCCTGTTTTAATAGTATTTGGAACGTTATGCAATAATAAACATTTTAAACAGCAATATGCATCACTGGTGTCACATGACCTCATTTAATTTAAAACACCTGACAAGTATTTTCTAAAATATTATGCAAGCCAAAATGCATCACACACAAAAACTGTAGTGTGCTGTATTGTATAGAATAACCTCACAGGTGTAGTTATAACAAACATGGTTTAATGAAGCCCGTCTGCTGACTAAACAAACACTTTTCCACACACTAATCTGCTGCTCTAATTACTCTGAAGCTTTAGTAACCAGTCAGGAGGAAACGTGCAAAAATACAGAAGAATAAACTCTCATTTTACATGCAGTAATAATCTATTAACTTCTTTGCGTCTGTCTCCATAGCAACCCTGCTCTGGTCCAGGTGGTGACTATGAGCAGATGGGTCTCCAGTGCTCAGATGAACCGTGAACTCCAGTCGACTGACAGAATGAGAAGAGAAAAGCGGCTGACATCATCAGACATCACGCTCAGAAAACGTTTCGTCTGCTGAAAGGTTTTCTCTCATTCATGCATGTCTCTGCTCTGATTTGTGCTGTAACTCGCTGTTACTCTAAACAACATGAATCCTGTTGGCTCTTGTGATGAATTGCTTGTGATGTTTCTCATTTGAAAGTCGCTTTGGATAAAACCGTATGTTAAATGAATGAATGTAAAGAAACAAGATAATATATAAAATAAATTAATAGTAAGAAAAATCAATACACTGCTCAGATCTCCTCTCAGTGGGACAAACATTTCCCATCATGCAACAGTACATTTTCATCACCATAAATCCATTACTTACACACACTGAGAAAATTCACTAAACAGTGTGCTGCTATTTTAATATAATATAATAAACAGCTGAACATGTTCTTAGCTAACCCCACCCACATCTGAATGTGTTCTGAGTTAGCCCCGCCCACATCTGGATTCATTCTGAGTTAACCCCGCCCACAGCTAAATATGTTCCCAGTTAGCCCCGCCCACATCTGGATTCATTCTGAGTTAACCCCGCCCCTAGCGCAGAGTCTTACAGCTGATCCTGAAGCTCCAGTATGATGATCTCCAGCTGTTCTTTCTCCAGTTTGTGGCTGATTTCAGTGTCGGTGAGCCGCTGCATCAGAGCTTTATTCTGAGACACAGACTCAGACAGCTGAGCTTCCCTCAGACGCACCAGCTCCTCCAGATAACCCTAAACACACAGCAGAAACCTCTCAACCAATAGAGATCCGGTAGCAGTTCTGACACGTGCACGGCAGGAAGAAAACTACGGCGTGTTTGGGAGTGTTACTGATGAGCCATTCCAGCGTAAATGTCTTTGGTGGTTATAATGAGAGCAATTTAGTTTTTTCCACGTCCACCTGCACCTGGAGTGGGTTTCTTATGGTTGCCAGGCAACATCACAAGATGGCGTATAAATATAGAAATTGAACTGATGCACGGTGGAATAGGTATGTGTTATATCGGCTATTTTACAACGTGACTCATCCCATCAGAATTAAAATGCATTACTGGCATTACTTTTATAAAGTGAAACGGCTTTTCCTGCATCAAACTATCATTCATTTGTTGTTATTTTACTTTTTTAGTTTGCATATATCAAGCTCCACATACAAATAACATAATTATTCCTTTAAACTGTTAGTGATTCACAGAAGATGCACATATCCGTGCTGCACAACCAGAACCAGCTGTGTCTCCGTTTACCTTCTGCTCCAGCACGACTCTGTATTTCTGCTCCAGTCTTTTGCTCTTGCTGTACCAGCTGCTCTGATCGGCCATCAGACTGGCTGCCATGTAGGTTTCAGGAGTTCCTGCCTCACTGCCACTGCTGCCCACCGTCCTCATCTCCTCTTCATCACTGCTGATGCTGTCCGAACTAACACACAAACACAACCTGTGCATCCTGCCTGTGCGCCTGTATGAACGACAGGTGTGTGTGTGTGTGACACTCACGTTTGTGTGAATTTCAGGTATGGCGTGTAGTCAATGACAGCAGGACAGCTCTCGTCAAGCCCCTCCCCTTTCAGACAGAAGCTGTCAAATCAAGTTGAGAACTTCAGCAGAATTCAAAACATACACTTCTATCTGTTGAGAATGTTGTGTGGGAGTATTATGGGATGGGATGATGCTGCAGTATAGAAGTTCTCAGCACCTCTGTAAGTGTGTGTGTGTGTGTGTGTACAGGAGTGTGGGTGGCTCGTGTCAGCAGGTGTTTATGGAGATCAGAACTGATCAACATCCTGTCCCGCTGTGGCCCTGCTGAATGTCACTGCCGCCTCTCAGACAGGAAACGATTGAACACGCACCTGAAGTCGATGGCATTTAGACCAATCAGAGTATCTGCCAGAAGCCCCGCCTCCTCCCCCAGAACTACAGCCCCCTCCTCATAGAACCTCCTAACAAACACAACGCAAAATGACAAGAACCATGTTTTGACAGTTTTAACAATCTTCAGGAAGTCAACCTCACGCTGGTAGTTAACTCTGTATATTAAACTAGTACAGAAGGAGTTATCCAATCAAGCACATGTACCTTGTCGTTTTGAAGTCTCTCAGAGCTGCAGAAATGTATTCTGACAAACGCTTCTCCATTAACACAACTCTGATCCACGCACGACCCTAAAACACACAAAGAGAGAGAGAGAGAGAGAGAGAGAGAAACCTCTTACCTAAAGTCATTCAGCACAGAGCGATATTAGCATCCATCTCGGACGGCACTAAGCAGCACAAAACCTCTGTGATCAGATCAGTCAAACCATGTTAGCAGATGCTCAGAAACGCATCTGACCGCAGCGCATTTATAGCCGTTAATGCAGCCTGATGCATTCCCGACAACAACACGCTGCCTCTGCAGCTAACATGCTTTAAGTTTTACGTCTGGATTTAAAAGAAAATGAGGAATCAAAGAATCTGAAAACAGACATACATGCACAAAACCTCATGAAATATGTGACGTGTCCACATTCAGTTTATATGAGAACTCAACAAAAATAACAATAAACGTTCCACTGAAAACATCACATTTGTGTTTTGTGTGTTTCTGTGTGTTTCTGTGTGTGTGTGTGAGAGAGTGTGTGTGTTGTGACCTTTGCTCTGGAGCTGCGGACGTTCTCCATGTTCTCAATGCTGTGGATGCAGTTGTGTGGAACTTTACTACACGCTACACGTATGTAATCCCAGAAACTGCGTGGACTCTCATAACCAAACCAGCTGACCTGACCTACAGAGAGAACACACACACACCATACACACACAAACACCAGTGTCAGCAGATTTACAAATCCTATCATTTCTGTACATCAGTTTAAACTGTTTTTAATCTATTTAAAAGTCTTAATTTGACATTTGCATCATCACTCAGAAATGTTCATGAACGTTTATATCTGTGAGACTTTTTATTTATTAAAATGCTTCACAGAATACATATATACATGACAATAACAGGTTTTGTTGTATAGATGCATGTAAATGAATATTACTGATATAGAGTTCTGATACAGTCATAGTCTATAAACAGAGCAGAACTGAGAGAGAGAGAGAGAGAGAGAGAGAGAGAGAGAGAGAGTGTTATTGTTTCAGGCTGTGAGAGTCAGTCTGATCTCCTCTAACCCTGAATGAGACAATCACTGCTGTTTTTATACCTCATTAACTCTGCCGGAGAGAGAGAGTGTGTGTGTGTGTGTAGCAGTGTATATCATGCTGTAGCATCATTAGATAATGCTGTGTGTGTGTGTGTGAGACGACAGGCTTTTGGGATAATTCACTTTCACAGACAGTGTGTGTGTGTGTGTGTGTGTGTGTGTGTGTGTGTGTGGATATTAATCATTGTATTTCACATGTGAGCAAAGATGCACCAGCTCCAGTTTCTGGTCTGGAACAACAGTTCTGCTGTGACCTGAATGTTCCTGCACAACATCTAAACTCTGGAATATTTTGCATCATATTTTCTGTTTTTATATTCTCCTGAATTTACACCTGATTAAATTAAGGGCTCATATTGCATATTTGTATCATTTATACCTCCAAATAAGACCTCATTTAGATTTGACATTGAGGCTTCAGAACATGAACATGAAAGAATGTTTCTGTCTCACCTTTCAGTCTGTGGCTCAGAATATGTTCCAGAATGGAGACAAAGTTGATGAACTCAGTAGAAGCATCATCTATAGTTTCAAAACATGAGCGGTCGATGAGGGTCTTCACGGAGAACCTGTAACTCAAACACACAAACATGTTTAAAGACCCTCTCAGTGAGCTTTTAAGAGATCTTCAAATGGAGACGTCTCGTGCTTTGTAAAGACATTTATTATAATCTTATCAGATGGGATTATGGAATAAATGACTGTTCTTTTCATGATCACCGGCTTCGTGCTTTTTTGAGACACCTCGTGACTTTTAAATACCCAACAGTGCAAATGTCATTTCAGAGGTAATTTTATGTCTGATATTTCCTTTCGAAAATACACAGAGAACAACGAGGGTGGAAATGTTCTTTTTTAGCAGTCTGTGAGAACTCAACATTAATTACATTTTAAACTCCTTCTTGACTCGTTCTTTCATCAGACTGCTAAAAGCCAAGACGCTTTTACACCAAATTGGATTAAAAATGCAAAACAACCATTTGGATTTTTGAGAGCATGATGGGGGACTTCTACTGGCTGAATTAAACATGCAGCATGAGTTCACGTCACAGATGTTTGGATGTTTGTTTGGACAGTTTGTTTAGATGTTTCATGCTACCGTTTATTAATCTAAAAAATACACAGCGGCACAAATAACACAGACGGCCATCACTGCAGTCTGCAGGAAACACTCTTAACAAAACAGACAGAAATCATGACACACACTTTTCTCTCTGGTGAAAGTCACACTGGGAAGGTCAAACTGAAATCTCATATTTTGATGAAATGGTGGTAACAGGGTTGATACACAACCTTTGGACACACTTTTAGAACTTAAAACACTCAAAATAATAGCTTTAATTCATGTGTTGTGCTTTTGTTATATAGCATAAGGGTAGAGACAGGCATAAATAAAGAAAAAGATAAAAACAGAGAAAAATAAAACAAAGTTACTGGATTTTGAACTACATCGACACACAGTAAAAGCTGACATCAGCTGTTTATTGTTCAAGTTTTTTTTTAACTCAAATATTAACATGAAGTTCCTGTCAGTGTGTTATCACTAAAAACACCTGAGGTGATTTATTTCAGCTCTGAATCAGATATCAGAGGAAATGCATTTCTGCTTATCTGTCTCTCTGTTCTCACACACAAACAGCACCATGACTTTGATTGTAAAAGCTTCAGTCCCGCACGTCACACTACGAGCCCTCTGATTGGCTAATTCCTGCTGTGCCCCCTTATTAGGCATGACATTTATTTGTGTTCATATGACTGCTGTCTGCTTCACACATTCTCTGTGTGTCACTGCCTAACAAGATTTACTGTCATATATTTGAACCGTAATCAGCTACATACAATGTTTATATTCTGAGACATACATTTTGTGTCAAGGCCCTTCAAGGAAAGTCCAACAGGAAGTACCCACTGACATCACTTCCTTCAACAACAACGTCACAGAAATACAGTAAATAATAGAGATAATAGCTACATTCAGATACAAGCATACTGCATGCTCAACAGTATATACTGTATATATTGTCTGCAGTATGCAACATCAA
Source organism: Ambastaia sidthimunki (assembly GCA_036877625.1). Taxonomy (NCBI): domain Eukaryota; kingdom Metazoa; phylum Chordata; class Actinopteri; order Cypriniformes; family Botiidae; genus Ambastaia; species Ambastaia sidthimunki. Next base: position 26,291 of record JAZGTK010003619.1, read on the forward strand.
TCACTAGTATGCTGTGTTGTGGTCATGTGACCAATACATTGATCTTTTAATCCAGTTTTGTGAAAGAGAGTTTAACCTTTGGCACTTTGATCAGAGGAAGTCAGAATGGAGATCTTACAGAAAAATACAGAAATTAAGTCTGTACACGTCTGACTGTGTTTAATTTGAACCTCACAAATTCAAAACAGTTTCACTGTACTATTAACTTTTACAGAATTAATTATGGTTTTGCTAGAGTAACCAAAATAACCAAACCTAGCCAAACCTAGACTCTTACAAAAATGAACCATGCTTTTACTACATAAAAACATGGTTACTACAGTTAAACCACTGTAACCACAAACTAACCATGGTTTTGCTTGAGCAACTGTAGTTTATTCGTGGTATTTGTAGTAAAACTATAGTGACAGAAACTGTAATCATTGTGTCAAAAAACACGGTTGCCACACTTTTACAATAAAACCATGTTTAAGTTTAATTAAAGTTGTAGCAAATTTTAACCACAAATCTGACATTGTCTCACTACATTTTACCCAAGACGCTTGCA
>JAZGTK010003620.1:0-26833 GCA_036877625.1 Ambastaia sidthimunki
GTTTCAATGCTGGTTTCAGTCTTCTGTACACAACACAAGCAGAAAGCCAAGAAACCAGCCGGAAAACTGAAGAAGTATGAGATTATTTCGTTCAACAAACTGATTCACCAATGAAATTCTTGTAAAGGGTTAAAAAATGATGATGTTTGTTTTGAGAAAACAAATGATTGAATGAAATTGTTAAAGGCCTGTTTACACCAAGAACTAAACTATAAACTAAACATTTTAAAATTATGTAACATTTTTATTGAAACAAATGTTATACTTAGGAATAACACTTATGATATACAATAAATAACATTAAAAGTTCTTCTAACATTACTGCAAGAACGTTTCTTGATAACTTTAAGTTACTTTTAGAGAACATTCCAAGAATATTCCCTGTTTGCAGAGTACGGTTTTCACTCACAGGGAACACAGTGTACCAACTTACACAGCGTATGTCATCTGTACCGGATACAAGCCGACTCAGTGCAAGCTCGTGTAAAACTAAAGAGAGTTGTTTTCTCCCAGAGGCCCTCAAATCCACGTGTATTATTCATTCCATCTAAGATACACGTCCTCCCATATCAGGAGTCCCTGACAGAGGAACAGCACACATATGACTTACAGATATGTACTTGTCATCTCACTGCATTAGATACAAAAGTGCTGAATTACTGTAAAGTTCACATGCTGATGGACGGGAACAGAAGCTTTCAGCACTGGCAGCTGAGGAAGTTCTTACACAGACTGCCAGAGATCCACCAACCCTGAGCAGATCTCAGACACTTCTGAGACTGAAGATCAGACCTGCTAAACAATGCTATACAGGGCTCGCTGTGTTAAAGAGGTAAACGATCAACAGAAAAATTTAAATGTATAATGTTTTACACTCATGCAAGCTTGTTTAATCATCACGTAATATGTAAACATGTTCATGATGTCATCAAAACCAAATCGCAGTTCTATACAGCAAAGTTTCCCAAATGCAAGTTTTAAGTGGCGATCTAATGCACGTTTCTTAAGAGCTGCATGGAAAGCAGTTCTGGTTTCACATTCAAGGCAACGAGAGATGAACTGTTTAGATCCGGCAGCTGGATCTTGTCCCTGTGCTATAACTCATCAAGATTACGGCTCTGATCTTAAGATCTGCCAAACAGACAATCAAACAAACCACAAGCATCAGAGATATATCAGAGGCATATCAGGGCTAAACGTGTCTTTTTAAGCACTCTTGGGGGCCTTTATACAAGCAGACTGTTCAACTGGACCTAAGATTGAATGTCCAGGTACATTTGTCATTGTTGGGACCTTGTCCCGGTGTGTGGGGGGGATTATGTTCTCTTCTGCTTTACTATATATGACAGAACAAACTAGAGTAAGGTGTCTGGACATTCTGTGACAATACACTGTAAATATGAATCATATGGTCATTTAAAATGCTGGTAAGTGACGGCCTACAGTGTCTTACCCACTCTGAGTTGTGAGAATCTCATCAAATGAAGGAGTCACCCAACACACTTCATAGACCCGGACACTGTCGTATGTGGAAAGCCCCGTCCCCTTTTACTGATGGTTGGTTCCTTTTGAATAAGAAGTTATGAAACGGGTTACAAAATAAGTGCTGGCTGCAGTTCAGCCCGTCTAAGTGCTGCTGATGTGATGGTGTTCTTTCTTACGGCCATTTACATGTTCCAAAAGGACTTATGCAAGCGGTTCTGTCTTTAAACCTGAAGGTTCAGCATCGCTCAGATTTTGTGACGGGGGAGATGGGGCGGCAATGATGTGCCCTGTGAAAAGCTCTTACGACATCAGTGTTAGCCCTGGGTTCATCATCACCCCCATGACCAAAACTCTGAAACTCGTTTTAACAATGAGTGACTCTACCGAGGCCCTATTAGTCCAAATAAAGAATTCACTCAACCTCCAGGTTCTAGTAGCAACATTACATCCAGTCCAATAAATCTACTCTTTACCAGCTTTAACGTAACTTTCCAAATATTAACACACAACAGCACCATAAAGAAAAACCTCAACAGTGAGTCAAAGAGTTTTAACAGCGTTTCAGGCAGAACGCTGTTGCTCTGATAACATTGACCCCACGACCTGAAATTATTAAAAATGAATGAATAAGCAGAAACATGGTCTTACAAACAGAGAAAGTACAACAGCATTGTTCAAGTTATTAAGGTTGCAAGTATTGTACAACCTTATACACTTATTGATGCCACAGTAGTTATTTCAATGCTTAAAAAAATATCAAAAAATCGGACGCTTTAAAACATCATGATTTATCACCCAAAAAGGGCTTTATTTACTGTTACACCCCTCGTCTGACACAAAACAGCACCACAGCTGTTTCAAAGCAGCACTTAAAATGGAAATGGAAACAAACACGACCACTATGAATCTCTTTATCAGTGTGTTTCAAGAAACATTCATTCAGCAAACAAGAGCAGGATGTGTCTGCAGGATGTGTCATTATCAGTTCATCAGAAACGGCTCAAACTCAGTGAAGTGATGTCAGCCCAACATCCACAGACTTCTGCTTATTCACCGTCAAACATAAGGATGTTTCAAGGGCTGAACAGCTTCCCGAGCAGGACACACATTTCTGTTTATTCCAGTGTGCATTATTTCTGTGCATTACATCGTACAGTAACTTACAGTATGCCCATGCCCAATGTCCAACCTCCTCTCAGAACTAACTGCAGAAACTGCTTAAGACATTAATATAAACTTGTTTTGGTTTTCTAAGGTACAGTATCTGCAGTCATGGAAACAGCTTAAACAGTCAATCTCAGAGTTGTCTTTGTACCAGAGCTATTTCATAGCTAAAGCATAAACAGATAAGTGTAGGACACTATCAAAAAGCTTTAAATATGAATAATATTTTAGATCTATTGTCCAGCAATACCAGCACACAGTATAATAATCGTCTAACATCTAGTTATTTGTCAAGTGTACGGATCCATTATTTCAATGTCCCAAAACAACAGCCCCTGTGTCATTTCCTGTATATTTCTGTCTGCCCAATGAACACTCAAGCCAAATGAAGTCAATTGATGGGATGAAATTTGATCTGACGCATGTGGCCACAGAGAGGAACAAATACACAGATGAACGTAACCTTCAACTCTGAACTTGACATTCTACAGACACCAATATTCAATGATCATTTCTGTCCTGTGGCTAAACCGTCTGTAACAAATAAAGATCAGGATGCAGGAATCTCTGAACATGACAGTTAAAGAGCTGGTCCAAACCGACTAACTGATGCACAGCTCATGTACAGAAGTCACGACCCTAAACAAGCTGCTAACAAGCATTCAGTGATACCATGTGACAGATAAGACACTTGTTATACAGCCGGGGTGGCCGACGGCCAAACAAACGTTTATTTATCCCAAGCAACATACACTAAATGATCAAATGTACACAGTTTATCAGTTAATGCTCACCCTGTCAACCCAACCCATGATATTAGCATAACTAGCACCATGCTCTTCTGTTTAAACTACAGGAATGCTGAATACAGGCGATCAATAAAAAATTATAAATATTGAGGTTGACATGCTGAATTGAGCCAAACTAAAGAAATTACCACTAAGCAGCAGAAGAGATGGACAATTTACAAACATTCAATTACATAAAGAAAGCTATATCACAGCCCATCTAACTAATAGATGCGCTTACTAACTGATAGTGGATGACTGACACAGGTTATTCAGAGGTTAATGCACATATATCAGATATCTTGTTGCTAACATCAGAGGCTGTGCACACAATCACAGTCTGTTTCATTCTCAGACATTTATCAGCCACCTGCTCGCCAGCGAGTTAAATGCCAACACAGCAAGGTTGTGTGTCGTCCCCTCGTCTTCCAAAAGTATGAAATGCAAGATCAGGCTACAATAAATATGGATCAATTTGCAACAGGAATAAACCTGATTTCTGCCAGCTGAAATGATTTACGTCACTCGTGAGATTTTCCTCTGTGAAATCAAGAATAAAATTCTATAGAACTGTGACTCTCATCTTTTTCCTTTACAATAAAAGTGAAAGAAAACTGCGTCTGTTCTTCTGTTTAATGTCTTCTTCAGAAATAACATGAAGTAAAAGACATTTAATAACAGCAGTTTCCTCACTTTATGAGTGACATGAGCGTGTGTGAGTGAGAACACGCAACAGGATGGACACTGAATTTCTGCTTTACACATAATCACACATTTCATTTCAAGCTTAACCACATACAGCTTAACTGTAAAACATCTATTCAAAACGTACTCTTGCTTTAAATGTCACATTGTTCCTTCACACTAATCCATTATTTTACATGAACTAACAATAAACAATATTTCTACAGCATTTATTAACCTAAGTTCATGTTAATTTCATCCTTTACTAACAGACCTGCTTAATTTTCAATTCAACAACGCTTAAACTTTTTTTTTAAATGAAAAGTTGTATCTGATAACAATGTTTAATACGCAATAAATCAACAAGAAGACACTATGAACTGCATTAGAATGATCTAACATGAACAAAGATCAGTACTGGTCGTAAAACTATATGACTTATTATTTGTTAATGTCAGATAACAGATTAACGTGAAGAGACTGAATCTTACAGTCAGCGTCACTGTTTGAAATCTTTAATGTTTCCAGTCGTGATTTCTGCATTAGCTGCATTATGACAGACGCGCGTCCCGCTTCCGATCTGACGCGCAACAATGTACAGTATCGCTACAGTGTAACGCGTCGCGTCGTCTCGCTCAGCACTGGACGACTGACCGAAGCGCCGCTGGACTCGCATCACAGCAGCAGCTCAGATAAAGCTGATCGTCCGCACTGATCGCACCATCACAAACACAGCAGAGCGCGTAATGAATGAGTGAATGCGTTCATACTCACCGCCTCTGATCTGACGCTCAGTGTGCGCGTCCCGCACTGACGCTCCGGCACACCGCGGCCTGCTGCGCACCCGCCGTCTGCAGCCACAGCGTGCGCTGACAAACACACGCTGATTGGCTGACGGAACGAAGGACCGCCCACATTCAATAGCTGAGGGCGGGGGGCTGGACCTCACTGACGAATGTGATTGGCGGAGCAGACGGATCGTTTGTAAGAGAAACATGCAAATGCGTTTTAATGTGTGTTTATATATAAACCGCAGAGTAATGACGATCAGGTGGCTGCAGTCTTATACTGAAAGAGCTCAGAGCTTTCATTTAAACTGCAAAAGACACTTTTTCAATGTATACATCAAAAAACATTACATCAGACGTTTTTGCTGAATAACATTTCTGTTAGTTTTGCAGGATGAAGAAGGTAAGTGTGGAGAGAGGAACATCTCCAGCCTGCTGCATCATTGATGGAGAGACAGGAAAGGTCTCAGCACTGTAAATGTAGAATAAAAGCCTGTTTACTTCAACCTATCTGATCTCAAAAGCTTTTCTCCAGCTTCTGTACTGATGGCACCTTTTAAAGGTTTACAAGCACTTTTAAAAATAAAGGTTCCTCACAGCGATGCCATAGAAGAACCATTTTTTGTTCCCCAAAGAACCATTTCTATCTTAACTTTTTATAGTCTAAAGAACTACAAAGAACCTTTTGACATGTTAAATATTCTCCTTCATGACACCTATGTGTGTCTCTGTTTGGGGGTCAGGGTTCCCCTTTCTGCTCCAGCGCTCATACACTGTGTTTACTGATGAAAGCAAGAGACTGTGTGTGAACACTGTCTGGCACTTCAGCTGGATGAAAGAGTGAGATTAAAGAACACTGGGCCCGGCAGCACAGATAATTAATTCAGACCGGATTAACAAGACTTCAGAGGCCACAAATAAGGAGGGAGGTGGGAAGAGACCGGGAGAGGAGAATTTAATGTGTCGCCAGCATATGTGAAGTGAGTTCTCAACAGAGTAACCGTCTGCAGGCCGCTGGGTAAAGCCAGTGTGAGATAACAGAGTCACACATTTGATGTCCTCTAACTCCTGCTGCTCTGTGGATGTAAAAAATGATGCATGGTCAGAAGATTCCTTATTTAGATGGAGGCGGACAAACAGATGAAGTGCTACACCTCAAACCTCACAATAACTGGAGGATCCAAGCGGAATTTATATTTAATCCTCTTCAAAACACAAAGTTATCATAATTATATCATATGTATGGGGGCAGATATGGCCTACTGGTTAGAAAGTCAGTGTAAGTGAGTGTGTGTGTGTGTGTGGGGGTTGGATGGGTTAAATGCCGTACGGGTCACATTACTTGGCCTGCATAAAAAATAAATAAATAAACCGTCACAAAATATTTATAAAAATAATGAACTCAAACAGTTTTGCCGGTCAGAAGCTGTGAAGAAAAACTCTTGCTTACCCTCATAGACTCACAGTAAACAGTGTGTTTCACATGAACATGGCTGAGGAGAAGAATACAGTTAAACAATGAATATCACTTCACATGCCGTGAAACAGAGAATCCTGGAGGTTCTCTTTTGTTAAATGAATCAGAAGTTGAAATGCTTCCCAGCACACATCACCACACATGAACCTAGTTTAAATCACCCTCCACTTTCACTGAATGGAAAGAAATATCTTTTACAGCTTAAAGGATTAAAGAAAATCAATGAGAATATGAGCAAATGATAAGCATTTTAATTTGATCTTTTACTTTAAAACTTACTTAAAACTTATAAACTTTTCAGTTTTTCATAACTTTACAGTCATTTTAAAAAACACATTTAGGTGGAAAAGGGATTTTGGATCATGATCTTTGTGTCTTTAAACAAAAGAAAATGGTGGAATAATTGACACTCATTCAGCGTGATGCCATTAGTGGAAGTTCAGACTCAACATTCCATGAAAATCATCTGACCATAAACATGTAATCGGGAGTTTTTAATTCAATGCTGAGTTTGTGTCAGAGCTGTCAAGCCCCTCCCTCCCGGTGGACTTTACGTGATGCTGAGCCTGAATGCTGCCACCCGATTCGCACCATGAACCAAAAGTGGAGCGTGTGCAATCACAGACTCATTCAGGAAGACAGACTCTCACTGTGTTGACACATTGAGAAAACTGATATCCATCCGACACCATTAAATCAGAACACAGATCGCTTGAGGGTGCAGCCATAAACGAGCTCACTGCTAAGGGAACGTAGTAATACTCTGTTATTTGGTTTTTATGAGCAAAACAGAACGTTGGGTGTGTCCGCTCACACCAGGTGCCCTAACAGTCATGCAACAAAGCCTTTATTTAGACAAACTTCTGCAGTGTGTCTTCACTAGACATTTAGCTTTTAATAACCTCTCTCTCTCTTACTATATATATGCTATATATATATATATAGAGAGAGAGAGAGAGAGAGAGAGAGAGAGATACAGTACTGTATATCAGTAAATGGTTATGAAGTGTTTCTGTTCATTGGTCTCACACTGGTGATTATATTAAATACTCTCTGTGCTGATATTTCTATCTGTTGTATTAAGAGCTCTGCTCTGTTGCCTTATATGGTCTCCAGTGTCTAATAGCTGACGCAACACATCAGACCTGTAGAATCAGCTCCAAACTCCCTCTCTGAGCAAATACACCAACTGCACACATTTCCTCAACAGTCCCCAGCAGGCTTCCTCAATAACAACTCCATAAACACATCAGAGACATCAACAGAAGCAAATGATATCATTATTCCCCCTGAGTGATTTGTGTGCACATACATTTTCCAGTTTGTTTAACTTTCATCTACACTGCCTGCGTCTGTCCTTCTGTATCCTGAAAGAAAGGCAACAGTTCATCAAGCTCACAGTCAATCTGACTTCAGATAACTAACCTCTGTCATCACACCATGTGTTTATCAGTAGATCTCACAGGCAGAACACAGGCTTCCTCCATCACCTGTCAATCAAACTGTGTTATCAGGAAAAACAGTCTCAGAACAAAACAGTCGGACACTCCAGGATTGTGGATTGACAGTGTTTCTGTACTCATTGTGTAACATGATCATTCATGCCTGTGCATTTTACAACCTTTAAAAATAGTTACCATATCACATATCACCTTTTCCTATCAGAGATGCAGAAGAGATCTCAATTTTGTCTCAAACTGTGCTCAACCACAGTTTGCATAACAAAGTCTGCAGTCAAAAGTCAGAGATGAAACTCAAACATTTCCCAACAAAATCATTTAGAACTAAATGTTCTGATTCATGGCCAGTGAACTGAATGTTGATTTCATGTGTTAATTCTCATACAGCATGTCAACACGTGTCTGTTTGTTCCTCTTTAGGAATTATTTCTTATAAGGAATGCAAGCAGACACATATTTGAATGAGACAGAACTTCCCTCAGCGATTAAAAGACAATAAAAACTTCCTGTGGGCAGACGACCTGCATGAAGGACTAAATTCAGCAATGAGAAAAATCTCTGTGATGTTTCAATAAGCCAGCTGAACATCATCCAATGGAATTAATTACAGAGGAAGTTCTGCATCATGACAGAATAGAACACAGGTCAATAATGAATGAGCCTCAGTCCAGATCCGTGACTGGTTCCATCTAGAACCTGAATCAATTCTCATAAAAACTATAAACAAAACACACAGAATATGCATCACAGATACAAAAGGTGCAATTCAGTGAATAAACAGAATATATATCAACTGAATGTATCTGCTGCTTCCAAAATAAGGTGTTCACATAAGAAGATAAGAAGAGAAAATGAGAAAGAGGAGACAACAGAATCATTTGGAAGGTGACATCATCTCTTGACGTGTCATCAGATAAAGCTCATTTCTGGTTATTTTCTGGATTTCTGGTTCTCAACATCTGTGTTCTTTCTCTGCCAGAAGCAGAAATGTGCTCAAGCTTCTACCATGAACAATAAACATGATCGTGAAATAACTCAGCATTATTATGTTTTGCGTTGTATCCGTGGAGACAGACGGGTTTATTTTCACTGATTAATCACAGTGACCTGAATCTAAACTAGTTTTATCTCATCAGTCATCAGAGCTTCCACGGGTCATCAGAAACTGAGGAGTGATGACAGCAAAAGCACAAAACTCACATACATACTCTGCCTGATGACTGAAGCTTAGATACAATAGTCCAGTATTTATTTATTTATAGTATTTATTTAAATGAATAGTTCACACAAATGAATTGTTATTTACTTACTCTGATGTTGTTGCATTTGTGGCATGTGCAGTATTTTATTGTTCAAATACAGAAATATAGACGCTGAATAAATGTACGTTACTGATGTTTTTCCAGGTAAAAGAACTGGATGTTTCTGCACTGATCTTAGAACAGTTTTTTTGCCAAGTGGCCTGTAGACTCAACCCAGCAGAAATCTGTGTTAGCTACACAGACAGCATTTATTCATGCGGCCTCCCTGGAGAGACGACAGTAAAGTCCACTTCATCAGCGTCAGCATCCACTGCAGCGAAGAGAACAAGCACAAAACACACATCTGCACCAACCAGCCGCTGTGAGTCTCCTCACTGAATGTCCAGGTTGCTGGATCTACACACAATGCCAGAAGATCATATTATACTGCACGTTAAGCCTGATTTAGGGGAACTGGATGATGTGTGGAAGTGTGGTGCTTTGTTGATGATGCACAGAGAAAGAAAAACAAGCACAGAAAGTCACTCTGTATTTTCTGTAAAGCTATGTTGCAACAATGCAACACTGAGAACAGCCCAATATAAGTACATGTGATTTAAAGACACAGATGGCTGTTGATCAGATCAGGAGTTTTGAGATGATTAAGCATCAGTCATAAGAACCTCAGATGAATGTTTTAATTTCAGTCAAATGAAGAACAGCATACCTGAGTGACCTTCAGCCACTCCTCAAAGTTTCATGTTTCAGCACAAGCTCAGAAAACATCTTTCATCTGTTGCAGCTGCTGTGAGGCAATGTTTCATCTTATTGACACGCAGAAATCTTCACACATCAACACAAACACAGACCTTCTGCCGGCACCCTTTCTTTCTTTCCTGTGTGACAAACAGCCATTGTTGAGGATTTGTGTTCCTCCGCCCTGTTTGCACACACACACGCACACACACACACAGGCGTCTGCTGTTGAACGTCTCACCCCCTGTGTAACTCAGACAGCGGGCCGGCGGGCGAGTCAGCCAACCGTGTGTCGGCTGCTGCCCCAGATAAAGACGAGAACACACGCGAGTGTTGGGCTGCGACGCTGCTCATTTAAAACAAGCGATAAATTGAGTTTCAGCTCAAACAATCAGTCAGCACACACTTCTCCATTTCTCTCCAACACTTGTGTGTGATTGTACATCACCCATTCACCCTAAAGTTTCATATAAAGCTGCAATTTCTGAAAATGTCAGTTTTGCTTCATTTGACTTTAACATACATGAAGCATACAGAATGATAATTTAAAGTCACCTGCTATTTTATGCCTAAAACGGCGATAAAGAGGCAAAAGTAAAGAGATAAAGAGAATCTACAGACTGCAGATTCTACAATGCTAGCAATTATAACTTCCATCTCCAAAAAATATATTTTGTGTTGCATAGAAAAATAACATAACTACAAAAATACAGAACATGTGTGAAAGGTCCAGCCTTATGACACCTCTGGGAATATTACAACTACCTCCACTCGAGATGGATTTATGAGTGGACACATAAACAGCGCTGATAAACGTGTAAGCTCCTTATTAAACACTCATAATGCTTATAAGATTATGTAAGTCTCATAAGCTCATTAGCAACAAGACACTGGTATTAGAGCACAACTCCTTCAAAGCATAAATAAGTCAGAAATTTGATTATCTTTGTTAGAGATTTTCTTGAGTGGAGGTGTGGAGTGAGTCACGATCATCTTCCTCAGTAACACCTTCATGAGGAAACATATGTATCATTAATAAGATTTAACACAGCAAAGCAGATTTCTTCAGTTCTGTTCTGTAAAAGAATCATTTGTCAGATCTGTGGATGGTTAAGCTGTGACACATTTTCTGATTCACTGGTTGCTAAATTCATCAGCTTTGATGACACTGAACATATACAGCTGTGTGACATAAACAGGTTACAAAAATAGGGCCTGAAATTTGTAAAAACTGAACACTTAATAAATCTTTAAAGACAGACAAGCAGGCAGACAGACAAGCAGGCAGACAGACAGGCAGATAGACAGACAGGCAGATAGACAGACAGGCAAATAGACAGACACAAGCAGGTTGGTAAGCAGTTCACGTTGATGCACTTTGTATCTCAGCAGCTACACAATAAACACTGTAAAGCAAACACACACTTAATACACATCATGTGTTATCAGACATGAAATAATAGTGCAGTTTAAGACAATGAATAAACAAACTGAAACTATATCACACACTTTCAGCTGCTGAAACAGGATAATTTCTAATAACAACTTTGCTTTAAAGATGCTGTAAGTGACTTTAGTAAAAAAATCTGAATCATGAATCAGAATTTGATTTAGAACACTAAACTCAAGCTACTGAACAGAGTGTCTGTGGCTGCAGGTCATTAACACACATTTACTAACTAAATCCGTACGGAACATTAAGAGAGAAAACTCTGAAACAGCTCTCACTGTGCTTCATTTCCTCATATTGATGATCACGTACAGAGTGTTCAGTGTCTGCAGGTTTCTCACACAACTGGGCTGCTTTTGAACTGTTGCTCTGGGTTGTTTTATTTTCACAGGTTAAAGGTTTAACTTACTGAATGCATTTTACTTCACTTAAGTGCTAGTATTGAAATATTTTACTCAGGGCCTTCACAACTGGCTATTGGTCTGGTTTTCTTATGTAGATTTGGCAGCCCTGTTTTTAAGGAACATTAACTTGTAATGGATTAAATTAGAGCGCTGCGTGATTTCAAAAAGAGCTAGAGAATCGATACAGGTTTTAACTGCAGTAGGAGGTGAGGCCTGCCTGCAACAGATTCAAATAAAAGCCACAGACCACACGGTGTTAGTCATTTTTGTTACGCTTATCATTAGATCACACGGTTTGAATATAAAGTACTTTACTCACGCAATTACATTTTAATAGATATTTTAATGGAACCATATCGCATTATAAGAAATCTAATTAAGGTTAAAATTGCTCAACACTGAGCTAAACCCTTCAAAACACCCGTGCTAATAACAGCACTGTTTCAAATCAATGACTAGCTAGTAGCTACAATAAGTAGCTAGTGTTCCCTGCAACGCTATTTATGAGCACTGTTGTGCCACAGCTACAGATGCAGCACAAAAATGTTACACACACAGAGACAGACACACACACACACACACACACACACACTCTGCTTCAACCCTGTCAGGACACAGTTGCTCCAGTCAGTCTTTATTTTTGCAGGATTAATTTAGCTCTCATCCCTCGCCGCATCTTTCATAACCTTCCCATTTCTGTCTGCGTGCCTCTCCACAGGCAAGGTGAAAGCAGCCCACCGCACAGCACGAGGCTCTGACGACACCTGCGCGAGGGGCCTGCTAATGGCCTTCCTGATCTCTGTCTCACCAAGAGGAAGTCCACTTCACTGAGCTCAGAGATTCACTGGGCAGGCAGGCGAGGTTATCAATCAACCTTGCTGCCTCGCTCTCTGAGCCTCGAGGGGGAACATACCTCAGGGTAATTCTAAAACAGCCAGAAAAAGGAAGTAATTGATCTCACATATATTTCCTTCAGAACCAGCAATGATTTGCCAAGGTTGGAGCAAAATGCAAATTCAAAAGTGCAAGATGTGAAGTCTACATTCCCCCCATCATCTGTGTGTTGCCTGATGGTTCCATCAAAGGCAGGTAGAAAGGCACTTTCTGAAACCTTCACTCTCTCGGTTCCTCTGTGGGAGGAAACAAGCTTCCAACCTTCACCCCATCTGCAGAGACGTCACCTTCAAGAAATGATTTAACCTTCAAGAAATTATAGTATTTAATGAAATTACAATATCTGACTGCAGGGCCTTGATTACACAACTGAGTGAAGACCATATTGATGAAAACAAAAAATATAATATAACTACATTCTTAAAAATAGTGCTAAATGATGCCTGGATGAACCATTTTTGACTGTACGGTTCTGTTTCACAAAAGGTTCTGTGTTGGGAAAAAAGTTTTTTAGACTATAAAAATGTAAGAACGAAATGGTTCTTTGGAGAACCAAAAATGGTTCTGTGGCATTGCTGTAAAGAACTGTTTGTAGCATCTTCACTTTTAAAAGTGTATATGAGACATTTTTGGGCTGCGTTTGATTGCTTCTGTTTGCTTCTTTTGTACAGTGTTTAATATGAAATTTCTGATATGAGGTTCTGTTTTAGTTGGGATGCTGACTTAGAATGTAGATGCCTTTGTAGTTTTTGGAACAAACTCCTGACTGCAGCTTTAACTTAAACTGAGGTTATTTATTGTAAGTTTATTCGTAAGACTCCAGGCCTCCACAAATTAGCATTGGCAGACCCCAGAGCAGAACAACAGGAAAGAGGAGCTTGGCATCTTGGATCTCTGGCAAACAAAAGCTCCTTTTGCTGGGTCAGCCTCAGCCTTTAAATAAACAACACACTGGCCAGCTGAAGCTGTCCGCCCCTCTAAACAGCCATTCAGACAGCCATAATAAACGCCCTCCCGACAGCCAAAGAGAACCAGATAAAAAAGAATAAGACAGAAATGACCCCTGTTCTCCTGAGACAGGACTGAATTCCAAAGCCCTGACAGGTAAGTCAGGGAGGTTTAGATGCACAGTTGCACAACAAAGTACAAAATAAAGGTCACAGAAAAATGGAGGGCAAACTTCAAGACTGGAGTATTGTGTCATGCCTGAGGAAGTTTTGGTCACATCTTTGAATGTGTAATTAAGGCAGTACTGTTAAAACTAAAATGAGCATATGTTATGCCAGTTAAAAGCAATTAACAGAATGTTTTTGATTACTTTAAAAGAACTTTTAAAGAATTGTTTTAGTCTTATGTGGTAAACATGCTCCATAAACTGCTCCAGGTGTGTGTGTGTGTTCATGACTTGCAGTGTGTGTTCACTCCTCACCAGTGATGGGTTAAATGCAGAGGTCACATTTCGGGTATGGGTAACCATATCTGACAAAAACATCTCACTTTAACGTTTCACTTTCATTTAGCTCTGCTGGTAGATGCCGCAGCCACATTCATTCATGCATTCAGGAATAAATAAATAAATACCATTTTTGCAAGCACCACACACACATATACGTTTGATTTCAGGGTATAGCAGATGTTCCACATGTTTCAATGCTATGAAAGGCTCTTAAAAGCATGAATGTAAATTTAACTGCTTACAGATACCGAGGGCTGGTCTGACCTTTAGTAAATGGTTGTTTTTGAAGCTGTACTGTTGGTCTAAAGCTTTTAAAGGGGCAGTTTACTTGATTGTGCCTCAGATGTTATATAACCCAGACGTGTGAGTTTTGCTCTCTGTTAGCAGAAGTGGATGAAGGCAGACAGCTCCACTGGATGTGATGTAACGCTACCATAACGTTTAAAATGAACTGACACCAACCCACAGATTCTAGTGTGGCTGGCTGAACATTAATCCAAGATCTGACTCATAACACATGCATCTGTAAAATATCAATATAAAATAATACATTTCCAAGATTATCAAAACTTTGTTCAGGAGAAGATAAAGACATTTGACCAGTCACTGAAGCTCAACAGATGTTTGTCATGTGTACAGCTGCTTTGCAACAATGTGCCATTGTGAAAAGCGCTTTATAAATAAACTTGAACTTGTTGATGCAACAGGACAACATCAGGAGTCAATAAACAACAGAAGTTCAGAAGCAGAAACTTCTGAAGTGGCCCAGTTAGGAGTTCTGTCCTCATCTCATGGAGAGCCATTCACATCAGAAAACACACAAATATCGCTGAACTAGAGCTTCCTGACAGGTTTAATCAGACTCACTCCAGATCAATTAACAACCTAACATGTGAAATTTAGCATCAACTAACACATTCAAGTAACAAACACACACAAATTCCACTTAGAACTGAAAATGACACAATGTTTCACAATGTGTGTGATACGTGCCATCACAACAGCAAGACATCGTTAATCATGACAGAACACGCTGTGGAAATAAGACAGCGTTTCATACGGCACACAAGCGTGTCTTTGTGGTGTCAGTTTATGGAGAGCGTTTATGCAGCCCCTCCTGCTGTGTGCCCATCATGTTCAACGGCTTGAGAAACAGCCAGCCTTTGAAATGTACTGACAGCATAACAGCTACACACAGACAGACGTGTGGATCAAAACTCAATTACCTTCAACAGCAGCAGAGGCGTGTCTGCAGGTGAGAGCATCACTCATTCCAGCTTGACTTTTGCTCGTCTGCTGCAGGACTCACTTCCTGCACCAAAACAGAGCCATGTGTCCATCAACACTTATTCTTCACCTGACAATCCACACTTTTTATGCAGCCCGGGTTCATTATAGAGACTCACAAGAAAATGAACAACTTTCAAAGAGAAAAATATCACGTCTCAGAGCTTCACGTCTCATTAACGGCTGTCAAACAGTGGAAACACCTTTTCATTCACTGTGAAATATCAAGATGATCAACTAAAAAAGGCTTTTCAAGTCTCAGGTCTGAATCCAATGGAAGTCGCCATTAAAACAAACTAATCTTTTCACACACACTGCAGGTTATTCCAATTTTTGGCTTCAGTCTTTTAATAAAATATAACTGGCTTGCCTCTGAAACAGTTTGACACAGTTCAATCAATCAACCTTTACTTTGTTTTGTTCAAAAAACCACCAACAACATGTTCTTATTTCTTAATGCTGTCTTTACTCAGGTCCTACTCAAAGTCTTTGAAGCTTAAAGCAAATACTATTTGCATATTGTTATAAAGCCTTTTGTCTGTCAAAGAGGATCCAAACCTCATCCTCGTGAGGAACCAGGACCTCCTCACACATACAGTGATTTCATCACGCTTGCTGTGTCTGAGTTCTATATATATTCTACTGTATTAGACATATGCTAATGATTTAGTTTTCTGCCTCTCCATGTTTTCTGTCAGGGCATCACTATAACGGTTTCTGCCATCTGCTAATTTGTTCGCTTTTCTTTGAAAGACTGACAAAACGACCTCTTCATTTCCAAACCGAGGTTGTTTCATGTTCCTGTGTTATTTTTTAATTAGGCTCACACAACGATGCTAAAGAGAAGAACAGAAAGATGATATGATGCTATGTGGCGTTAATCTCCACGCAATTATAAAAGCGAGTCATTGGACCTCGATCTACTGATGAATCCCAAACTTTACTTCCACCCACTCATCTTGTTTTTGATTTTTCTTTTGCTTCAGGCATATATTAGTTAATGCCAGAGATGATATTTTTCTGAAATAAAGATGAAACGAGCAGAAGATACAGTCAGTCGTGATCTGGTCTAGTGTGTGTGGGGTTCGGGTGTGTGTGTAAATGAGGTAATGATGTAAGAAAATGCAAACAGCAGTGAGGCAGCAGCTGTCCAAAAACTTCTCCCTGACATGATGGATTGGCCCTATTGGCTCAGAACCCTGTAGTGATCCAATCACTGACTGCGGACAGTGTGTGAGCAGTGAAGTTGTTCTGCTCATTCTCTGGATGTAAAGAGAATGTTGAGAGTGTGTTGAGGTTCTACAGCATCCCTGAATCTTCAGTGGAATGCAGAAGATCTCATATTTAAGGTTATTCTGGCCAATCTTGACTATATAATAAAGGTTGATCACAAAAAAGCACCAGAAAGTATCATAAAAGTTCTAAATGTGACTCTTTTGCTGTATTCCACGTCTGTTAGATAATGAAATTTTAGATTTTTGTTCAGCAGAGGACAATTTTCAGTGAATAATGACCCAGATTTCAAACTGTTCCTTACACAAATTGTTCAGAAGCCTCAGAATACAGTCTAACAGACGACTTTTATGGAACTGCTGGTACAATCTGTATTAGGAGACTGAAAACCAAAGTCACCATGGAAATGAGTAAATTAATTTTCATCTTTACATGACATACATAACATGACGGTTTGACTGGCTAAATTAAGTGCATTGAAGAAGACTCTGACAAACAAGATGCTTTGGAAAGCAAAACTGTGATGACTTGCAAGTGCTTTATTATGTTTTTTGAGCACTCAGAATTTCCTAAAATACATAAACAGATTCATCTGTGTTTCCAAAAAGCTTCTCCACATGACTAACAATAGCGCTGTAGATTTTTATTCCCCGTCTGGTGTCGTGACTCTCTCTCATCTTGACGGCCGGGTGTGAGTCTCAGTGCTTGATTTAATTTTTTATTGGACTGTGCGTGTCTGTGTTTATTAAAAGGGTGGAGTAGAATACCTCACAGCTTCTAGAATGCATTAGGCTGCAGCCCTCAGTGAACGGTCCATTTCCACTTGAGCTGGTCTGGATGAAAGAAATGTGTGGTGAGAATCTCTCTCACTTACTGCACTACACACACAGGCTCTCATAAACTCCTGTGCCTCAGATACTCATGATAAGAGCTGTGACAGGAAGTGATGTAACAGAAATAATAAAACATAGAAAACTGACTAGACAGACTGAAGGACAAAGGGTGGAGGAAGAGAGAGAAATAAAGAGAACAATACAAAGAGGTTTGTGTGTTTCCAGTACTATGACCACAAGCATAAAGTCTTATCCACACTAAAGTGCAGCCGATACATCTGTCAGGCTACGCTAAGTCTACTCACTGGGAGCCGACATATGCTGGAAACAGAGGGAAGTCAGTGATCTGATAAACAGCATCACTGTGTTGCCGCATCCTCACGAGGAGGTTTCCTCAATGCAGTTTCTTCATTAAAACTTCATTAAAACTCTCACGCGCAAATCGGATTTGTGCTGGTTTATTTGCATTACACAGCATCCATCTATTCTGTGGAGAATTCTGGTTTCTTGGCAGTCAAACAGGCCCGTGGATTTGAAATATTACACACTGCTCCGTCATCCACCATAAAAAGTTTACTGGGAGAGAATTATTAGTTCCCCCGGCGAGCACATGAGAATGTTAACAGTGTGCACGAGACAAATGTAAATACAGTCACTAATTTAGCTCCCAGAATGCTCAGCGGTGTCCACAGTTGACTGCACCTGTTGTCCACACAACACATCTGATCCGCTCTGTTAGCCTGCGGTGAGGAGAATAAGGCTTAAACTGTTACCCACAGGCAGGAACAATATATCAATTAAAACGATAATTAATACTGATCGATTAGCTGCATATAAGGCTGACACTCTAACCATTAAACCCCGACTGCCCTTTTTTAGTCCTGGTGTATCTATAGACAAGAATATCCTGGAGTTAAAAGAGAATGTTTGGGGTTTGGTCATGACAATTTTCTTATTTCTGCTGTTTTGTAAAAATGTCCGATACAACAATAATTAAAATTTGCATCTTCTCACATTGCTTCATGTAATAGTGGTCTAAAATGAAACAAGCAAACCCCCATTAAAATTAAACCAATTCAAAGAAATTCTGTAACTATACTGCATTAAATGTGGCAATGTATAAATCTGACCCATTCATTCAGAGCTAGAATTAGCCTCTGTGTTTGGCTGAAGAAATCAATACTTCAGCTACAGTGTGACTTTGTAAAATGAAGTGTCAGGGCACCAGTGTGTCTATTCTTAGAACGGTGATGGAACTGCTTTTGTAATTAGACAAACCAAAGTTCTTGACAACCACATCTGAGTGTTCAGGGTGAGTGTAACCTCACCAGATGAAGAGCGACACCAACACAACACCGTCCTGTGGATCATCACACTGCTCTGTTCATAAACCTACACTGACTGAGCTGATTTATGTTGATGTTGACTAACACTGTATGGGAAAAAACAGATGTGCACAGATGCAGTCAGTTCTGCAGGTCAGATGCAGTGTGGAAACCTCAGTGACTGGAGTTCTTCTCCTCGTCTTCCTCGAGGCTGAAGTTCAGTTTCTGTTAGGGGATGAAAGGGGCACATTTTCTCCGGAAATTACATAATCTGAGAAGAATTAAAGAAGCAGTAGAAGAATCCAGTGTAGTTTTTGGTATTTATAGTTTGTAAGTTGGAAGCAAAAGACAGGATTTGTAAATTGGTTTGTTGATGAGCAAATTCTCCAAAATAGGACAGAGGTTCCATACAATCTACCCACATTTCCTGGAATGTCTGGAAAATGAAGTTTATTACAGATAATATGACAGATAAGTTTACCGCCTGATGATAATTACTGGCCGTATCTTCACGGTAAACCTCAGAAAACGCTGTGGCCTCTGGTCATTTTCCTAAGTTAATACACAATCTTGAGTTCAGCAGGAATCCTCTTCTGTTTCTTGGCTGGATTTCGGGGAAGTCTGAGTTTATTTGGGGCTTTGGATGCCACTGGTATGCTGCTTTCTGAAACCTGTCATTATAGTCAAACAGAAAGGGATTATTTCTGTCCGGATCATTTGTGGGGCAGAGCTGGGAGTTACACAGGGTCTGTGCCAAACAACAGCTTTCTGTGATTCTGTACTGGCAGACCACAACCACAAAATGGCTCTACCATTACACACAAAAATACCACAGAGAAAAAACTGCTACTAATTTCACAAACAGAAAACAGAAGTAAAAAATTCACTATAAAACAGATTCCAGCTCAGAATTCTGATTTATATTAAAAGCAAACTCTGTTTTATGTGGTGTTAGAATTATTATAAATTACAGAGATTATAATTCTAATCAAGCCTGTTCACATCCTTATACCCACAAATTGTTTCTATAGCAACACTCATGATGCCAGAATTGATCTATATATGGCTTTGTTGTTGATGACCTTGAAATATTACTGCAAAGTGTTTCAGAATAAAGAGAGCAGTAGAAATTTTTTTTTTTTATAAAAATACCTTATTAAACATAAACAAACTATTTTTAACTGTTGAGGGACCGCAGCCATTTTGTTTCTTATTTTAATAAAACCCAGAGTGATATATTTGCTTTCTACATGCTTTATGATCAATTTCTCTACCACACAGTTTGAGGACACCCCCTCCTCCCTCAACCCTTTAATAAAACTGAAAACCCTGCTCTCTTAAACAATCTGTGTATTTCTCTGGAAACTTCACGGCAGGCTGTTCACCTGAAGTGTGACAACCAGCACATGCTGTAGAGTATCAGTGAATTCAGCCAGGATACGCTATCTACTTCATCTTAAAGAATTAAAACATATTTACACACGGCTTCCAACATACACAAATGGATCCTAGTGACAGTAGCTGCCCAACTGCCAAGAAAACACACAGTCATGCGTGACACTTTGTGTGTAAATACTGGCTGCTAGTTATGTGCTAGTCACCTTATAAGTGTGGTATAACAGAACGCCAGTTTAACCAGTTCAACTCCTGAGGGACGAGGCTGATCTCAGATCTGACAGCAGCAGTATGAAGCATGCAGTGCTTATGAAGCATGCAGCCTGAGCTCATGAGGTTTATTCTGACTCATCACAAACACACTCACCTGCACTGGACACTTCCTCTCTGCTGTTCAGCATTCAGTCTGGTGGTCCGGCCTTACTGCACATATGTGGTATTTCATCAGGACGTGTTACTGGTCTTCTTTCCCACAGACATGTTAAATCTGAGGGTGAACATGGAACAGAGTTTGTGCTAAAGTTCGCTGCTTACTGCAGGACAAAAGCAACAACATTTATCAATACAGGATCATGATGGACAGATTTACTGTCTGCATCGCAGGTGGGGAAAACTGTTATTTTCTAAAGAATGCCTGTTTTACTGTGGGGCTGTGTTAACTGAACAGTTTTCAGACTGCCTTACAATGCAAGGGTTAGAATTGAAATTGCCCACAACACATGACAGGAATTTCAAGATATTAAAATATCAGACAGACTTATCATTAACATTAAACATGTTACTTTTAAACCATACGATACTGTTTAATGCAAAATCAAACTCTTAATCTTTCCACAGGGTGTCTGTTTTAAATGCTGCATCAGAGCATTATGGGAAATGAGGAAATCAAGGGAATTCTTTCACAAAGGCTCATAAATGTTCATGTATAATAAAAAAAATCACATTATATATGATAACATGTTTATGAAAAATTCCTATTGCAACATTATTATGACATATAAAGCAAAATTTAAAAAAGCAATATTTGAGTTACAAATCTCAATTAAATTTGCCCTCTGAAATAAACTCACAAGGTGTCTCAGTTCAGGTCTGCTCAGCACAAGAGCTGAGAGCAGTGCAGGAAAACGGCTGGGCTCAGGTTTGATCCTGTATGTTCTGGGTCACGGCTGAATGACCCATGAAAGCGAGTTAGAGTGAGAACACCAGCTGGGTTCACCATCTGTCTCTGTGCACGGCAGCAGTCGGACGGGCTGGACAGATGCCACCAGTGAGCTGGACTGAGACCAATCACAACAAACTGACACGCAACAATCATAAGCTGAACGCTGGACGTGACGCACAGTGAGGTTCACACAGAGACGTTTTGAAATTACAGCTATTAGACATGAAAGCAGGAGGATATTCCCATAATTACAAAGAAGGGAAACCTACAGTGATCTAAAAACAAGGCTGAAGATGAGAAGATCACATGCAAGTCTAGATGCGGTAAGCCACAGTCATACGGTGGTGAAACTGGGTCTGACTTTAATTACACCATTGGTTTACTAGCATTGCTTTACTAGCATTACAAGTATTGGAATAAATGTCTTTAATGAGATCAAGCAGACCAGGTGCAGGTCTTGTATAAATCTCTAGGGTCCACTAAGATGATGGGCAAACTATACTGGTGCCAACTCTCCCTCTGTCATGGATAAAACAGGGAAGCAATTGAGTACATTCCATTAATTCCCTCTTTTTAATTACTGCACTCCCTTCTTCCTCAGGGACTATGAGGCCTTTTTGAGAATTTTTAGAAAATTTCAACACGGCTCTGTGCACACAGCTTCTTTTTTTTGGGAAGGAGAGTGTTTGGTGCAGAAGTCTGTTTGATGTCAGAGTTCAGCTGGTGTGAAAGCGGTTTTAAGAACTCAGGTGTGAACCCGCAAACTGCACCAAAAACTCTACATTCTACATTTCTTCCTACCCATAAAAAATACACAATGTGTCAACTGTGCGTCAAACTCTAAAATGTATTCAAAGGTATCTGCAATCTGAACAGTCAGATTTCACAAATAGAAACGATTTTATCCACAAAATCAAATCAACATTAACAATTTCATGTGACTGCCAACATACAGCATAAACACTGATGAAGCAAATACTGCAATTCACACCCAAAAGCACAATGTGAAGGTGAGTTTGGGGGCAGGAGAGGAGTGAAAACAGGCCTAACTGCTTTGAAATGGTGTCATAATGCAGCTTTCTTTGATTTATGGGTTATAAGTGTGCCGCTGGTCTCAGGGGGGAGAAGTTAGCAGACAGAGCTCAGCTGTTTGGCAGAATCTGGTGTTTTCTGGTTTGATTTCTGAGTATTGTACACTTATCACACATGT
The DNA here is from genome assembly GCA_036877625.1 of Ambastaia sidthimunki. NCBI lineage: Eukaryota > Metazoa > Chordata > Actinopteri > Cypriniformes > Botiidae > Ambastaia > Ambastaia sidthimunki. The sequence goes on from JAZGTK010003620.1 coordinate 22,493, forward strand.
ACTTATTAAATTAACATTCATAGACATGACACACTGATTTAAGTTGAAACATTTTACTGTTATTTTACTAGACAACATCAAAGCAGTTTACAGTAAAACACTCAATTACAATATGGAAAACAATTTATATAAAAAATATTGAAATAAAAAAATGATAAATTATAAAACGCAACCAATACGACCAAACTGTATTAATCCTTTAAAAATCTGTACTTTGTATATTTATACAAAAAATGAATAAATTAATTAATAAATTAATAACAATTAATGTACTTCTATATTTATTATAACTATAAAGAGTAAAAAAAGCAAGATTACAGTACTGAGAATCAGGAAACACCATTGAGAATAAGGGAACAAGTAAAATATGATATTATTGCTATGATAGTAAGTAATTTAGATATAAGACTAATTAAAGGCTACTGTAATTAGCCATGATTCACAATTTAGAGCGAGAACCCTGTAGCACGTTATCACACAAACACTGAATCATTGTAATTAACAGACCCTCACTGACTCCACGGGTGAACCATTCAACAACAACAACAGCTGCTACAAACACACAAACACACATTTATTTCATGTTAGACACTTGAGCGCCGGGCGTGAGGCTTCTGTCTGCCTGGAAACAAAGTTGTGGCTCTTGTGACAAGACAAGTATGAAATTCCACATTCAACCCTGATGCATTAAAAATATTTTAAAAAGACATTCAGACGAAAGTCCTTTTTGAGGTTCCACAGCAGCCTGTTATTTTGGTATTAACTATTTCAGATAAGCTATAAAAACTCAATCTAAAGAAACTGAACTGTGATCAGTCAGAAGACTTCTTTTTGTCTAAGCGGGCGATTAGGTCAGAATAATGTAATACTTTGGGATAAAATCTCATGTGACATAAATCTAGCAACCTGCCTTGGAAGGAAGTACCCTAACTATCATGAACACTTATAAGTAACTCATGTGGAATACAGTATATTTCAAAGCATTTCTGACAGCTCACAGTATGTTTGTTAAATCTTTGCTACAAAATGGCACAAGTTCTCTATGATGATACAGCAAAACAGCTTATGAATAAAGTCTGTGCAAATCGTGAACTTTGAGAACATGCTGATGTATCTGTAAAGCAGGAAGCACTTAAACCCACAATCAACCTCTCAGGATCTCCACACTGTTATCCCACCAAAATAACACAAAGTGGAGATTTGAAATGGGGATGCAGAAGATAAAACAAAGTGCATCAGAAGATGCTACAGATAAAAGGCAGAAAGCAACAAACTGATGGATGAAAAGGAGAGATGGTGGCCAACACAATGTATAATTGATGGTGAAACTACTTTAACAAAGTAGCAAAGAACACTATGAAGGAGAAGAGACCTTTATCACATGTGGCAGATATCAAAGTCTGAAGCTCCTACAAATGAAAGCACTCTCAGAGTCCATCAGGTTCAGTTACGACAAACCACGTTCCTGCTTGTCCCTGTGGATTCAAGAGAAACGGCTTAATGAACTGAGGAATCCGACTTTCTTTTCATTCATCTTCTGCCCTTTTTATACCCAGCAGAACTTGCTTGTCTAGACAAAAAAGCAGCAAATGTCTGAGCAATAGCAGTGACTCCTCCCACCACCACTTTTTATGAATAAAAATTAAACTGGCGTATCAAATCGGGTCCTGTTCTCTTCCACCTGAGAGTAATTACACATCCTGACACACACAGTAATATCCAGCCAACAGAAGCTGGCCAGAATCTGTGAGAAGGATTTATCTGCAGTCCAGAGATCTGGGCTAGCATGACTGCTATTAGCATGAGTCGCAGGAGAATAAGCGTCACCTCCCTGTCTGGCAGCGTAGGCGACCGAGAGTCCCACTCAAGGATGCTCGTGGCATGTTCAGCTCTCCACGTTCCCTGCGCTTCTCCCTTATTGAGACAAACCAAAACAGCCCGTCAGAGATCGCAATCCCAGCACGCTGCTGCAGACACTAATGCATGTGATAACAGAGGCATAACATCTGTGAATGTCACAGCACGTGTGATGCTAATTATTAACACTGTATGTTTTCCTCTGCTTTGTCTTTTTTAATTTTAATATTTAATATGACTGATCCCAAAAACTTTAAATTGGATTAAAAATGCAATAAGATGACTGAAGACCTTATATTTTATTTGTGTATCAACATATAGGAAACAAACGTAGACACAATGCGAAATGTGCTGTCAACAATAAAAGTACAAAACTCTGAAATGAACTTCATACACTGAGATCTCTTCTCAAGCTCTAGGAGACATATGCGAGATTACAGGGCTGTTTTCTCAGAAACAATAAAAACATGGTACCTAACCAAAAGTGTCCATCTGACCTCATTTTAATCTCACTGCTGCCCTGAAGAAACAACAGACATTACAGAGATCTCATGTGACATTTCTGACGCCATTCACAGCATTATGATAACATGTGTCTCGCTACTGTTGAAACCATTTATGCTGCAGTAATGCCCTCTGCTTCTAACACAGGAAGCGTAAACAAGCGTTTCATTCAGAACCTTCAGCATTTTTCTCTAGCTATCACACACACTGAGAGGCATCTGTCGCTGCATCTGTCCTGTGGTGAGATGAGGAGCAAGCAGGACGCCTGACACTGTGACTCAGAGCTGTGTAGAGGCCAAACTGTGTGGACACAAGCCTGCCAGCACCTCAGAGTGGATCCATCACGCACAGCCTAATTATGCCTCCAAGATGAGAAGATACTGTAAGTCATTCACACATGTCAAACATTACTGCAACACAGGCTGACACTGAAGATGTTACTGTACGTACAGTAAAGATCAAGGTCAGAATACTGCTGTGGTCCAAGTTATCAACTAATTGCAGATACTGTTGAAACGCCACCCGGATGTGTTTGAAAACTACTGGTACAGGGGAAACATATGTGAGGGTGAGAAAGAAATAATATCATTTCAGTGCCATCTCTCTCCATTCTTTCAAAATGTTGCTGTCATGAGGGTTATTCAATAGCAAAATCCCACCCACTTAAAAAAAACAATTAAATCATAATATAATTCAATCTCACCACAGCACAGAACAAAGACATCCTGAAGGACTTAAATAACACAAAATAAAGACAAACAGCCCAAATACATCTCAAGAGATTTAATGACACACCTAAAGCAGAACTTTCACTACAAGACCCACAATAATTCCAAAAAGACCTTTTTTCTAGTTTTTTTGCCAGTGTGCTGCATCGTTCAGTTTTTGTAGAGTATAAATGTAATTCTAATTATAAATGAAATCATTGTAAAGAATATTCACACAGCTTTTAAAGAAAAAGTGTCTTGTATTTACCCCATACTGGTGAGGGGTGAATACACACACACACCTGGAGCAGTGGACAGCTCTGCAGTGTCCAGAGAGCAACTGGGGTAGAGATGTCTTGCTCAAGGGCACCTCAGTCATTTCCTGCTGGCATTGAGTCAAACCTGTTATAGTAACTCAGAGCAGACAAAATATAACACAACAAAGACGCCATATAAAACCACAGCTGTTGACCATGTGACTTGTGTACTGTATTCTACTGTACTGGAGTCATATGATGAATATTCTAGTCATTTCAGTCAATCATTTCTGACATCATAAACACTGAAACAAAGATCTTCTCCTCTGCTTTCATACATATTCATTACACACATTTTACATTTGACTGCTTCACACACACTTCTGTGAGACAGCAGAGCTTCATTCATTTCATTTAGTCAAATATAGTGCACATCAAACTCTCCCAGAAACCTGCAGGAATTCTTCAGAGTGATATTCATGCAAGAGGGACAAGCAGAATAAATGTGTGAATTTACATCATGTTTCTGTAGAGAAAATAAAACTTCGCTTAAGGAACACAAAAACTTGCATTAAAGATTTTATTAAGAAAATACTTTTAAGACAATTAATTAAAGGAATTGAAGAAATCGAGACCATTTTAAAAGGTCTGTTATTGGTTGATAAACAGATAAAGTCTCTCCAGCACAAATGTCTCACCTGCAGTCGACTTTAATAAAACGGATGAAACTTGCTGCGTGAGATCAAGTTTAATGGCGACATTAGTCAGGAAAGACTAATAAAAGCCCGGACCACCAGCCGACACACTGCAGCCATTTGTTATCTGTACCACCACAGCAGAAACAACAAATGTGTTGTTGTAGCATTAGAAGAGGCAGCAGAGATAGAAATCAGAGGAAGCTGTTATCACACAGGTGCATATAGAGTCTGATCCAGTGTGCAGGTGAGGCTGTTTTATCATGTTTCCCACCTCACTGACCTGCAGCACACAACACTGTTTTCAGATCTCATTCAAAA
>JAZGTK010003621.1:0-12255 GCA_036877625.1 Ambastaia sidthimunki
AAATTCACTACCTAATAGATTTACCATTTATGTTGTGTAGCGATTTTTTACTTGATAGTACAACAATGTTGTAAGATTGTTACAGACACAGCTGACTTAGAGGAATTTGCTCAACAATTCCTATAATTCCTGTTCATCAACAGACAGGCTACCTAAATTTCGTCATCATTTACTCGCCTGTATGCCATTTTAAACCAATAACTTCCTCAAGACTTCCTCGAAGACTTCCTCTTCTTTTAAAAATGAGAAATACTGAAGAATGTTGATGCTGCTTTTTCTCATGTGAATGGAGACTGATGCTGTCATCCACTGACATCATCCTGCCACAACATGTGCTTCAGTGTTCCATACAACACCTGAATAAATCAAGACAAAACTGTCAAATTTAGTTGAATTATCCTTTCAACCCATAGGTAAGAAAAATACAGATAAGATCTTTTCAATATCTCAATTAATTCTTCTAGACAGCAGTAAGATTAAACTGAGAACAAGTTCTCAAACTTTTTGCTTAAGTTTTCTGCGTTTCAAATTATTCCTGAGAAAAAAAAAAACAACAAATGTCACCATTAGAGGTTTCAAAGTCACACAAACTGAATTCAGACTTTCATGTCTGCAATCAAGTGAATTTTCAAAAAGATTTCAATAAGAATTTAAATATTTCTCACCAAATGTACCTAAATCTAGATTATTTTATTATTATACAATCTACATTAATTAATTAACCTGTAACCTGTTGTAGTGAAATACAATCCAAACATGTAACAGCTACTAGTAATGACATGGTAACAGCCTACATTGTATTTATAGTGATCTCATACACTATGCATCTCATCCGTGTGTCCACTTTTAAAATTCTGCTGAAAATTTCAGTGACATTAGTGTATAAAAGATTTATTCTGAAACTCATTCAATATCTCAGAAACGACATTTCAAATTATATATCAAGTCTGAATCAATTCAAACTTTATATAATGTTTTTATGCTGAAATTTTCTCTACCTGTTTTGTTATTTTTATTACAGTTAGAGCGTCTTACTGCACAGGACTGAATAAATGAACCTGGAAATGGTTCAGTTGTTACTACCATTACAAATGTATTTAATAGTAAGAATTAAATTTGCTTGTATATGTCTTCCTTTTGCAGTCCTGATTAGTAACATCTCTATGTGTCTCTGTGCAGAGATTTCCACTAGAAATGAAACCTGTAAGTCTTAATATTTGGTGAAAAAATGAATTGGTGACCTTTTTACATTTTAGGACAGCATGTGCAAATTAATGACTTTTTGTCTTTTTTAATATTTCCAAGTTAGATCATTGCAGTTTATTCAATTTATTTCTAACTGATCATTTTCTTTTATAATTTAATTTCTGTATTTATAAATAGAGAAGTGTGAAAACAATGCTTTACGGTTCAGCCAAATAAACAAAAATCAGAGAAAACACTAATAATCCATAATAAATGCCATAATCATTATATGTTAGTTATATGTCAGAGGTCACCTGGTCTCCGGCTGGCCCTCTTGCTCTGCTGTGTCAGTTGGGCCTTCAGTCACTGTTCTCAATTAAACTCACAATGCAATATGAACAAATGCAAATGTATGACACTGTGAGCTGTGTACTAGAGCTAATTTAAACGGGCACAATGTGTCACTCATGACTGCTGTTGCCTGACAACAATTAATGCAGCTCTAATCGTCCCCAGGCACGTTAATGTCCTCAGCCTTTCACAGTAGCACAAGAATTTTAGAAGGGATGAATACATTGCCTGGCCATTTGATTAAGAAGCACACAATCCCATCCCCAGCAGAAGTGATTCACTTTGCTTAGACTTTTGGCTGTGGCCTACTGTATTCACAACATTTCCCAGATTTGCTTCAGCACTCCTTTGGCCCTTTCCATTAATGATGTTCCTCTGGATCTGTTGTAATTGTTTGCAGGTCTGGGCTGTTGTTGTTGGCGAAGCCACTGGACAGAGAGATGACAGATCACTACATGCTAACGGTCACAGCCTCTGATGGTAAACCAGATGGGGTAAGACTGACATCTGTCCACACATCACCACACAGAAGATCCTTCACCAATTCTTCTGTTCATAAAGTCTTTACTCAGAACACTGTGTGTAAATCTCGCAGAACTGTCTCACAGATCTAAACAACATTATTAGCTGCATGATTGTAAAAGTAAACAATACACTGTAGTTTATACATTTCATGGTGGAAATGAGAAAATAAGTCGATTTTAAGAAAGATAAACTATCAAAAAAGAAAAGAAGTATTTTTTTATGATAGATCCAATCAATCAAATCATTCTTCCAGTCACTGATTGTTGTCTTTGGTTTGCTCATCTCATGTTGAAGTATTTAGGTTCTGTGCTCTGCACTCTCACAGCGTGATTGATGTAAACGGAGGAAAATGAGGTGCATCTTCTAATAGAGTGATTATGCTGCAGTGATGGAGATAAACGATCTGAACTGGCCTTTTAATTATGAAGAACCTTCTGTGGTTCCTCTCTCTCGCTTGGTCTTACTGAAGGATCCAATAGCGAAAATCTCACTTGGTATTCTTCTGTATATGCCTCTATTCACAAACCTTAAGGACGTGCATGTAATCTGTTCACCTCCAAACTCAAGGTCAATTGGTCTCCAGGAGGAACCACCTGAAAATCCTGCTCAAAACACTTTGTTGTGCAGTTAAAAACAGATGGTGAAGGTGGTTGTCAGACGGAGAAATTATATTTTAATTATATTGAGTATTGAAGTTCGATTTGTGATACATTCATGTTTTTAGTGTCACATTAGCGTAGCCACACTGTGACCTTTACAAACAAATGAAGCCAGATTCTTACCTGCCAAGCAGTGATAGTTTAATAACCCCAGAATAATTCCCAGCACATCTTAATTCACAGAGCCTTCATCGTTCCCACCCAATTGAGAAGGACAAACCTGTGTGGACACCACATGAAAGTCTAATGAGAAAACAGGTGATGAGCAGCAGGTCTCATCTCCCCACAGGTGAATTTCCATGACCTCTGCTCTGCTTACGGCTCAGAACCAAGAGTGAAGCTGAGACCCAGAGCTGGGGGAGCAGGTGCAGTGTGAAGGTTATTAAAATACAGTGACCTTTGCTAAACCAGCTGGTCATTAGCCAATTTAATAAACAGTGCTTTTCTGGGTGTAGACTGGAGGAGAGACAGCAAAATAAATCTAAAAATAAATTTTTAGGGCCCTAGGCGGCACACAGCACTTGACCTCGGACCCCCCGTGAGGTCACTCAGGCTGCTCTTTACTTTGCTCAGGAAATCGAGGAGCAATCAGAGAACCTCAATATAGCAAAGGCAAAAATTCACAAGTGAGACTTCGTCAAACACCTGGCAAAGCACAGCCACAATACACAAATAAATAAATACATAAAACATGCTACTTAAGTCTAGTCTACCTTAATGTAACCATAATATTAAAATGAAGACTGGTCCCCTTTGCAAAAAGTCCAAAAACTGTTCACTTAGACAAGAACACATTGTTTGACAGACACATAAACCAAACAGCATTTTTGGTGTGTTTGTACTAGTGTATTTCGTGTGTGTAGTCGTCAGACTGACATAATCAGAGAAGAACTGCCGTTCCAAAGGGAAAGTGCATTTCAGATTTTGATGAAAGATTTCGAGGGCACATAAGTTAAAAAACAAAATAATGATGTGCATGGATAAATTATTGATAGTAAACACTGCAATATTCTATAAAAATTGAATTTTGAATTTCATAGTAGTAAGGGTTTTGGCCTAGACAGTCTTTTGACCATAGAAATTATTTAAAACCATGTTTAATTGGACAATTGCGCAAGTGTAAATATTTCTTCAGTTTGAACTGTTATTTGTATATGAGAAAAATTGAAAGTGAACTGTTACACTACAATATTATGGTTTACGCAACAAATCCTTTAAGCAGAACACTTGTCAGAAAGGTGGAGAACTGGAAAATGGCTTAGATAGCCATTACAAGAGCTTACTGCATATCTCTGCATTATGTATCCGGCGGTCAGTAAACAGACTGTAGGCCAATATCTCTGTGTTGGGCTACTCAAGCAATCAGAGTAATATTTGTAAAGTGCTTCAAAAGGGTTTACTTATAGCTGTCTCTGCGTATTAAGTAGGGCTAGGAGAAAGTATTTTAACATTGTCTGTAGCTAGAATACCCATAATAAAATTTGATTTAGTAAATACACAGGTTTATTAATGCAGTTTTAGGCATGACATTTTTTTTAACAATGAATGCTTTCATAATGTTTGGGAACCACACAATGTAACACAATGTTTGTGATACTGTTGACAAATGGATTGGATTACCTTATGTTAGCCTCCATGTGTTTCCACAGCATAATGTAAACTCAGCAGGCATTACAGTATGCACATAAAACATTTATAAAAACAATCTGCCAAATACACCAGCATTTAAACCTTTAACAAATAATTCCAAACCGCAGGGGGAATACATCAGCTAATTTATGGAATAGTGGTTTCCTCAATGTCTGTCTGGTGTATACACACACACACACACACACATATATATATATATATATGCCATCTTTGTATGTGTATATATGTATATATTTATACACACATACATACATTTTATTTTGCAAAGTAAGAAAGATTGGATGATCTTGAGTGTTTTTTGAGATTTACACTTTTAATGAAGCTACTGTTTCCTGGAACCTAAAATAATTATATATTATTTTATATATATATATATATATACACACACTGTATATATACTGTATATATACTGTATATATAATATGTATGTATGTATGCAAGTTATATATATGTATAACAATAGAGTTACCTATATAAATATGCTTACTGTGTTCTTTGAAAACAAGTTGCAAGTTGAAAAGTTAGCATTTTTCCATATTTCTAAATAAGACGCGTTATGAATTATCAGAAATGTAGACAGTTAATTATTGTTTCTGAACTGTCCTCTCCAGCGTGTTAATTTGGTTGCAGCCATCAGTATGTTGAGGCGATCTGTACTCTGAAACACTAATCCGCTTAACAGCTGCGGATATTTCTCATTAGACCCCATTCATAGCTTGATGATGAATGCAAATATGTTAGCAATTTCCCAAGTTCTGCGTTAATTAATCAGCGGAAATGGATTATTGTTTATGAAATCAAACACTGTCCTCTACCAGACAGAGCCCAACACAAATATAATTTAACAGTTAACGGTCAGATTTATTCATACACACGCCTCAAGATGTGAATTTCTGACTTGTTGATGTCATTGTAAGTCTACTGGTTAAATCTGTGGAGGTTTTTCTTTAGGAAAGACTTTATTCACCGATTCAATTAACCTGAATGTTTGTTGTTTTCAGACCTCCACAGCAACAGTGAATATAGTGGTGACTGATGTCAATGATAATGACCCTGCCTTCGATCTTCTGCTGCCCCTCAATCTCACAGTTCATGAGGAAGAGACAAACGCTTTTGTGGGTCAAGTGAAGGTAAGACACACACACACACACACACACACACACACACATGTTCTCATCGGTTCTCATCTGGAGATCAGTTGATGTCCAGATTATTTTCTCTGTAGCTGTTCTGTCTTTCTGTCACTGCAGTCAGATATCATCACCTTCCAGAACCTTCTGTTTCAGAGTTTCTGTAACTTTCTTGCTTTACCTTTATGACCTCTTATTGCACTAGTGGAAACAGGCTAAGAGTCTCTCATAGGCCCGGACAGAATATTTAAACATGGTGAAATGTGTTGAAGGAAGCTGATTGGGTGATACACTCCTATTGGTTGTTGAATCATTGGGTGGTACATATTTTGTTTTAACATCATACATGTTTTGTTATAATTTAGTTCACCTGGAGTTTATTTGCGCTTTACTTACTGATGAATCGTGAGTTTAATGTAAGACAATTACAGAACAATATCCTCTAAACTTACTGCATAACTCTATCCTCTGGAGTTTGGAAATAACAGCATCTATTATGATAGCATGTGGAAAGGAAGATTTGTAATAGTGTGGTGTTACAGTAATGAAATCTTGTGAAGATATGAAATATGATTCCTGGTGACATGACTGTTAAATAAATAAACATGCAAGAGGTGAGGGATGTGTAGAATGTAATAAAAAACTTAATGTAAATCTGCAGAATTCTGTGTGATGGATTAAGGGAAGATATTATCAGAATGTAACTCTTCTCAGCTAATGTAAAGTCAAGCATGACCAGAGCAACTGTGAATAATTGTTAACACAGTAAACAGTGTGAAGAGTTCGGTGGAATGTTAAACCAATAACCCATAAATTAAAATGATTTGTCAGTTTGATCAGCTGATTCATTTAAATTAATCTGCTCAGAAGAAGCGAGTCATTAAAACTATTGTTTATTGTGCTAGTAAGAAATAAACTCTTAATCCCAGTGTTAAACTCCATCCTGCTGTGCTACAAACATGATTAATATATCACATGTGGATTGTTGAGAAAACATGTTCTAGATCTTTTATTTTTTTAAATGAGTGGACTAATTTACTGGTGGATTATGAAACGGTTGAAATACTCGTTAGGTGTACAGTGATAGAGGGACCCGAGTCATACTGTAATATTATAGCGGTTTTATAGAAGCCACAAATGTATTATGAAAGACCAAACAGGGTGACCATCCACAAAATACCCTAGCAACTGCAACAGATTACCCTAGCAACCATAATGTAATATGCAAATCACTATTGAGAAAGCCTGAGCAATGCCCTGGAAACCACCCACAGCACTCTCTGATAAGCACCAATCAGCCCCAGGTCCTTCTGTCTTCTCTCTGTAGGGCTATATATTCAGTACTGGTGCAGGGAACACTTGATTGGTAGTTAAATGTAAATCCTCGAGCAGTAACATGCTGTAGGGCTCCATATCTCACTGCTGCATTAAGCTTGACTGCTCTTCTGTTTGAACATCTCAGTCTCTCAGTGGTCTCACACTGCCGCTGTTAATCAGAGTCTGCTGGCCGCGGGCATGACGCCAACAGCTGGAGTGTCTCACTCTGCCCTCTCGAGCTCTTCTCGCTCTCTGCCCATCGCTCGCCCAGCTGCCATACACCCCCAGTCCCTGCTCGCTCTGCTGTTTATGATTTTCCAATTAAAGAATTGTAATTTAAATAATTTGTTACCTTCAGGGACATCCTGTAATGAGGAGCTTTGTTGGGCTCTGTTAAGCTGTGAGAGTTGTAATTAGTGGTCTAGATTAATAGAGTCACACTTTGTCAGAGGAATAATCACAGCCCAATACTGGCACATATTAATAGACCTTCCCTTAAACATACTGTATGGATTTCATAGTTGATCAGTATATACTGGAAGTATATGGATCATTGGAAGTACAGGATCAGTATATATTAGTAAATATATTGGGAGATTGACAAAACTCAATCAAGACTGTTAACTACAGCTGACTATATCTGGGTGGTATGACCACAATTTTATATTAAAGTATGAGTAATTGAATATCACAGTAAAACATCCCATTGTTTTGGACGATCCAGTAAATTTAATGTTAAAAAGTTATTTCTCAACTTGACTTATTTGTTAAATGCTGCTGTCTGTGTTTTGCATGTTTTCTATGTCTCTTTGTCACTTTTACCTATAAAAAACCTCAAGCAGTGCTCAATGATAGCTGAGCAAATAAATCTACCACTTTATAATCAATACAGCAAAATGTACTAGGTGACACTGGTTATGCAAAGTCATATCTATTACCTTGCTGTACTGCTAACTAAAATCATTTACGTCTTGAAAATAAAATTAATTTGCTAACGTTTACGTCAGGCAAAGTGTGTACAGCACAGTATGACAAGCTTGATCCTGAACTCATTTGGAGTTCCTCACACTTCCCTGCAAGAAATGCTGGATATGGTCCAAAGCTTAATGCTAGCTAAATATTACCTACAGCTAGCATGAAGCAGCGGAGGTTTCCATATGATTAAAAAATGCCCAAAGCAGCTTAAAGGCAAGCCTGCGATCATGGCTAAAGAACACGTAACGCAGGAAGGAGACCAGAACCAAACCAGAGGCCGTTATTTTTGAATGGATGTCAATGTATAAACTTCCTTACACTGCATAAACTACTTTTTTGAGAAAACATCATTTAATGAATCGACAGCCTGTTCGCTAATCTTCAACATGCTTTACATTAAACAATACCGTTGTTTATTGTACAATATACAGTATATTGACTTTTTTATCGATTTTAGCATTTGGCTTTCAGGTTTAACCAAGTAAAATAAGACTTGAATTGTAATTATTATCATGAATGCTGTGTATGCCTAATGGTGATGATATAACAAGTTTTAATGATAAAAAAGGTGAAAAAAATAATTATGAAGTCTTCATTGGCTACCAGATTTTTAGACATCCACATTTTTAAAGACACTTATGTATGCCCACTGAAGCTGTTTTTTAATGAGCAGATTAAAGTCTAATCTTATAATGTGTAAAGAAGCTGTGCAACATAAACTGTAATTGACTGTCATAAAACTGAGAGCTCACCACTGATGTCATTGTCATTACTGATTGGCTGATGTTTGTCACATGATTGAAGTTGACCGGTATGCTTTCTTCAATAGTAGATTAGCCAAGTTTGCTATCTCCCCTATATTAATACATTTTTTTGAAATGATGTAGAGTTTCATCAACAGCATGACATCAGAGCTTTCCCACCTCTCACAGGCCGACTTGTGTGCATCTATCAAATTGCTTCAAATTTGCCACAGCTTGGGAAACTTACACTTAGGTAAAATGGCTTAAATTCAGGCCAGAGTCTTGTCTTATTATCTGCAATGGAGAGCCTGTTTATTGACTTGCTGTCGGTTTCCTTTTTTTAGGACACTTTCTGTGAACCTGTGTATTTTCTGTTTTGATGTGGACAGAAAAGGAAACAGACACATTAATTTTCTGCCAGCGTTCTCTTTGATGCACTTGTCTGTATTTCATCAAAACACAAAACTTAAAGCAGCTGTGAGGCAAATAAATGAGCTTTAGTTGTCAACAGAGACACCACAAATTGGGTGTAAATTATAACTGCTAATTAGACGTGTGAACCTGATATCTGATAAAAGAAACGGTCTGTTGCAAGTCAGTGTGAAATGGCTGAAAGCTGCATTAGGAAAGGCAGTGTGGTCAGTTTTAGCCATGTTGAAAGGAGTTGTGAGTGATAACATAAGCATGTGACTGCAGGAAACCAAAAGCACAAGCTTGTATGAAGAAGTTTTACATTCTGTGGCTGGTGAATTGTCATGACGAGAACGTGTGACGGAAAGAGGATCTCGCATCACTGATTGACCTCTTGGCACAATTTAAGAAACACAAAGTTCAGAGGTGCAGGTGTGCAGTGCTATAATAACAGTATAAAATAATTGCATTACTTATTAAAAGAGAAGCTCTACACCATGACATCATATTCTGTTTCCTGCCTCGTTTGAAGGTATTTCACATGTTAATGGGTTTAACTGCCCAGTCACTCCTAAATCCCGTCACTCAAACACCTTAACACTGACAGGCAGAGAAAATCTCAAAGTCTTCTGATTGGTTAAATGACTTGTTGTCAGATTTTATTATTTATTTATTGCTGTATTTTATAGTATACCTATTTCAATGATATATGTCAGGTAGTGATACAACACCTTTAACTCTGTTTCGTATAATGATTGTTATTTTGCATAATAAAAGTCTGGTGTTTCATAGGATAAACATCAGCACATACAGTATCACTGTGTGACTTCCATTACATCCAGACACTAAGGCAAAGGTTCTGCTCTGCTTCTTCATTCAACTTTAATTAACTTTCCATTGATTACTGAGAAGATGAATGCATCTATACTGGCCTCTGCTGCCTCTAGCATGGGATAAAAAACATACAGGAAGTTCAGTTATCAATGCAGTTATCTTCATTGGTCGTTTGTTTCCCTGCTTCATTTTCTTTTTTTTTTGATGGTTTCCAGAGGGCAGTATTTAGTTCTCCAAATATTTCTAGATTTAAACAACACAGCCATAAGTGACGTGCCCTGAAAATTCAGCTAGACATCATTTGATCTGTTCTGGTGAATTCTGTATATTATTCTGTTTATTTTTTTGTAGTTTACTTTTTAAAGTTAGCATCAGATTTAAACAGAACCCATTGTCTAATGATGCTGTATGCTGTTCTTTACGATTAAAATGTTTCTCCTACAAATGTCTGCATGACAGAAATGCATGTTTTAGTCTATCAGAAAGTAACCATTCAGAAACACTCGCTGTGTGAGAGTCATAGAACTGTGTAATTGGCCGTTCAAACTAAATATTATTTTGAAGGTACTACAGTGTTTACACTCTGGGAAATCAGTCTACAGATGACTGTTTTGTCTGTCTCAGCATATTAAACTGGGATGGGAGGATGTTTTTACATAGCAAAAATGACACAAAACAGCTTTAACTAAAGCAGACGTTGTCTTTCCTGAGGATTGCTGAGATGCAGTGACGTGACTTGTTAAAGTCTTATCAATTTAATTCTAATTTCCAAAAAAAGTGATGTAGTATTATTGAAAGTCACTTCCTGAACTTTCCTTATTTCTTTGAGTTCTGACAGGTTCAAGGCATCATGGAGTGTTTTATAAGGCACATTGTCACCTTCAACTTCAATTATTACCCACTGAGCCTCTCAGTCACTGACACTCAACATTTTATCTCTTAATTATATATGTAACACCTCAAATAATAGAAGACATCACTCTACAAAACCTGAATGCAGTAAAAAATGAAAGACACGTTCAAAGTTAACGCTGAATGAACCTTTTGTTTCTGACTTAAATACATATTTTGGGACTTGATTTTTGTAGATTTTGTTCATTTAGGCATGGCAAATGTTTGTAAAGACCTGTCCATCAGAGGGTCAAGGCTGTCAGCCTCATCTTGGCCTCCTCTGAGCTTCCGCTCAGGAGGTAATAAATGAATTCGGTCCGACCCTTTGGCGAAGGAGAGTGTCTCTATCTCTGTCTGGAGAATTTATAGTGGCTGCTCTTCAGGCTCTTTGTTTCAGAGCTTATCAGAGAAGCGCAAAAGCACTTTGCCTGCGTGTCAATGAGCTGCTTTTATGCACAAGTGCCAAAAGGATAAAAGCGGATAACACAGTTGGGAGTTTGTTTGATGCCATTAAATGGGATATTTAAGGCCTGTGTAAATGGAGAAACTTGAGTGGTCACACCGAGGGACTAGAAACTGTACTGTTCTGATGGTCCATTTGAATGTCCTGCAGGCCAGCTCTTATCATTAGGATTGAGAAGCGTGTGTGTGAGTGTGAGTGTGAGTGTGTGTGTGTGTGTGTGTGTGTGTGTGTGTGTGTGAAGACAGAGAGCAGTGCACTCTCTGTCAAACATTTTTGGTGGGGTTTCTGTTGATTGTCTCATCACCCTTCTGCTAAAGCAGGTGTCTCAGGATGTGTGTGTGTGTTTGTGTATGCCTCTCTGAATGTCTGTATGTAAGTGTGTCTCACAGTGTGGATCTCTGAATGTGTGTGTGTTTCTGATGGTGCTATGACACCAGTGATCTATCATGAAAACGATGATTGTGTGGGTTAAAAACATAATAATTAATAATCAGTGTTCATGTCATTAGTTTTATTAACATTACATTTTAAAACAGTGGTTTACCAAAAATATTTTTATTGCACAGTATTTTTATTTTATGACACACACCCTTCTTGTGCATCGTCCCCAGGTACTTGTTTATCAGACCTATTGATTAATCGAAATGAAAAATTAACAAAAATGCCCATCCCTAGTCTCTGAGTATGTGTGTGTGTGTGAGAGTGTGTGTGTGAGAGTGTGTGTGTGAGAGTGTGTGTGTGAGAGTGTGTGTGTGAGAGTGTGTGTGTGAGAGTGTGTGTGTGAGTGTGTTTGTGTGTGTGTAAGTGTGTGTGTTTCTCTCAATATGTATGTGTGACTGTGTGAGGTTCAGTGAGTGTGCATGTTAATGTGTTAAAATGAGGTTATATTTTCACTGCTTTATGGGCAAGTAAATCTAAAAGTCAGTCTATTTCTATTGTGATAAATATGAAGTACTGCTTTGCTCTTAAATTTTGCATTGGCCAGATAAATAGTAAATAGTCTTATGCCAGCAAGTAGATATATTAGTTTTTCATTGAAGTACATTAGAGGCAAAAGTATAATAATTTAAAATTATTAATTCAAAAGATTATTACCTGACAGACAAACAGACGCTCCAGAA
>JAZGTK010003621.1:12305-26832 GCA_036877625.1 Ambastaia sidthimunki
AAATTCACTACCTAATAGATTTACCATTTATGTTGTGTAGCGATTTTTTACTTGATAGTACAACAATGTTGTAAGATTGTTACAGACACAGCTGACTTAGAGGAATTTGCTCAACAATTCCTATAATTCCTGTTCATCAACAGACAGGCTACCTAAATTTCGTCATCATTTACTCGCCTGTATGCCATTTTAAACCAATAACTTCCTCAAGACTTCCTCGAAGACTTCCTCTTCTTTTAAAAATGAGAAATACTGAAGAATGTTGATGCTGCTTTTTCTCATGTGAATGGAGACTGATGCTGTCATCCACTGACATCATCCTGCCACAACATGTGCTTCAGTGTTCCATACAACACCTGAATAAATCAAGACAAAACTGTCAAATTTAGTTGAATTATCCTTTCAACCCATAGGTAAGAAAAATACAGATAAGATCTTTTCAATATCTCAATTAATTCTTCTAGACAGCAGTAAGATTAAACTGAGAACAAGTTCTCAAACTTTTTGCTTAAGTTTTCTGCGTTTCAAATTATTCCTGAGAAAAAAAAAAACAACAAATGTCACCATTAGAGGTTTCAAAGTCACACAAACTGAATTCAGACTTTCATGTCTGCAATCAAGTGAATTTTCAAAAAGATTTCAATAAGAATTTAAATATTTCTCACCAAATGTACCTAAATCTAGATTATTTTATTATTATACAATCTACATTAATTAATTAACCTGTAACCTGTTGTAGTGAAATACAATCCAAACATGTAACAGCTACTAGTAATGACATGGTAACAGCCTACATTGTATTTATAGTGATCTCATACACTATGCATCTCATCCGTGTGTCCACTTTTAAAATTCTGCTGAAAATTTCAGTGACATTAGTGTATAAAAGATTTATTCTGAAACTCATTCAATATCTCAGAAAC
This sequence comes from Ambastaia sidthimunki, assembly GCA_036877625.1. Classification (NCBI taxonomy): domain Eukaryota; kingdom Metazoa; phylum Chordata; class Actinopteri; order Cypriniformes; family Botiidae; genus Ambastaia; species Ambastaia sidthimunki. Next base: position 13,229 of record JAZGTK010003621.1, read on the forward strand.
GACATTTCAAATTATATATCAAGTCTGAATCAATTCAAACTTTATATAATGTTTTTATGCTGAAATTTTCTCTACCTGTTTTGTTATTTTTATTACAGTTAGAGCGTCTTACTGCACAGGACTGAATAAATGAACCTGGAAATGGTTCAGTTGTTACTACCATTACAAATGTATTTAATAGTAAGAATTAAATTTGCTTGTATATGTCTTCCTTTTGCAGTCCTGATTAGTAACATCTCTATGTGTCTCTGTGCAGAGATTTCCACTAGAAATGAAACCTGTAAGTCTTAATATTTGGTGAAAAAATGAATTGGTGACCTTTTTACATTTTAGGACAGCATGTGCAAATTAATGACTTTTTGTCTTTTTTAATATTTCCAAGTTAGATCATTGCAGTTTATTCAATTTATTTCTAACTGATCATTTTCTTTTATAATTTAATTTCTGTATTTATAAATAGAGAAGTGTGAAAACAATGCTTTACGGTTCAGCCAAATAAACAAAAATCAGAGAAAACACTAATAATCCATAATAAATGCCATAATCATTATATGTTAGTTATATGTCAGAGGTCACCTGGTCTCCGGCTGGCCCTCTTGCTCTGCTGTGTCAGTTGGGCCTTCAGTCACTGTTCTCAATTAAACTCACAATGCAATATGAACAAATGCAAATGTATGACACTGTGAGCTGTGTACTAGAGCTAATTTAAACGGGCACAATGTGTCACTCATGACTGCTGTTGCCTGACAACAATTAATGCAGCTCTAATCGTCCCCAGGCACGTTAATGTCCTCAGCCTTTCACAGTAGCACAAGAATTTTAGAAGGGATGAATACATTGCCTGGCCATTTGATTAAGAAGCACACAATCCCATCCCCAGCAGAAGTGATTCACTTTGCTTAGACTTTTGGCTGTGGCCTACTGTATTCACAACATTTCCCAGATTTGCTTCAGCACTCCTTTGGCCCTTTCCATTAATGATGTTCCTCTGGATCTGTTGTAATTGTTTGCAGGTCTGGGCTGTTGTTGTTGGCGAAGCCACTGGACAGAGAGATGACAGATCACTACATGCTAACGGTCACAGCCTCTGATGGTAAACCAGATGGGGTAAGACTGACATCTGTCCACACATCACCACACAGAAGATCCTTCACCAATTCTTCTGTTCATAAAGTCTTTACTCAGAACACTGTGTGTAAATCTCGCAGAACTGTCTCACAGATCTAAACAACATTATTAGCTGCATGATTGTAAAAGTAAACAATACACTGTAGTTTATACATTTCATGGTGGAAATGAGAAAATAAGTCGATTTTAAGAAAGATAAACTATCAAAAAAGAAAAGAAGTATTTTTTTATGATAGATCCAATCAATCAAATCATTCTTCCAGTCACTGATTGTTGTCTTTGGTTTGCTCATCTCATGTTGAAGTATTTAGGTTCTGTGCTCTGCACTCTCACAGCGTGATTGATGTAAACGGAGGAAAATGAGGTGCATCTTCTAATAGAGTGATTATGCTGCAGTGATGGAGATAAACGATCTGAACTGGCCTTTTAATTATGAAGAACCTTCTGTGGTTCCTCTCTCTCGCTTGGTCTTACTGAAGGATCCAATAGCGAAAATCTCACTTGGTATTCTTCTGTATATGCCTCTATTCACAAACCTTAAGGACGTGCATGTAATCTGTTCACCTCCAAACTCAAGGTCAATTGGTCTCCAGGAGGAACCACCTGAAAATCCTGCTCAAAACACTTTGTTGTGCAGTTAAAAACAGATGGTGAAGGTGGTTGTCAGACGGAGAAATTATATTTTAATTATATTGAGTATTGAAGTTCGATTTGTGATACATTCATGTTTTTAGTGTCACATTAGCGTAGCCACACTGTGACCTTTACAAACAAATGAAGCCAGATTCTTACCTGCCAAGCAGTGATAGTTTAATAACCCCAGAATAATTCCCAGCACATCTTAATTCACAGAGCCTTCATCGTTCCCACCCAATTGAGAAGGACAAACCTGTGTGGACACCACATGAAAGTCTAATGAGAAAACAGGTGATGAGCAGCAGGTCTCATCTCCCCACAGGTGAATTTCCATGACCTCTGCTCTGCTTACGGCTCAGAACCAAGAGTGAAGCTGAGACCCAGAGCTGGGGGAGCAGGTGCAGTGTGAAGGTTATTAAAATACAGTGACCTTTGCTAAACCAGCTGGTCATTAGCCAATTTAATAAACAGTGCTTTTCTGGGTGTAGACTGGAGGAGAGACAGCAAAATAAATCTAAAAATAAATTTTTAGGGCCCTAGGCGGCACACAGCACTTGACCTCGGACCCCCCGTGAGGTCACTCAGGCTGCTCTTTACTTTGCTCAGGAAATCGAGGAGCAATCAGAGAACCTCAATATAGCAAAGGCAAAAATTCACAAGTGAGACTTCGTCAAACACCTGGCAAAGCACAGCCACAATACACAAATAAATAAATACATAAAACATGCTACTTAAGTCTAGTCTACCTTAATGTAACCATAATATTAAAATGAAGACTGGTCCCCTTTGCAAAAAGTCCAAAAACTGTTCACTTAGACAAGAACACATTGTTTGACAGACACATAAACCAAACAGCATTTTTGGTGTGTTTGTACTAGTGTATTTCGTGTGTGTAGTCGTCAGACTGACATAATCAGAGAAGAACTGCCGTTCCAAAGGGAAAGTGCATTTCAGATTTTGATGAAAGATTTCGAGGGCACATAAGTTAAAAAACAAAATAATGATGTGCATGGATAAATTATTGATAGTAAACACTGCAATATTCTATAAAAATTGAATTTTGAATTTCATAGTAGTAAGGGTTTTGGCCTAGACAGTCTTTTGACCATAGAAATTATTTAAAACCATGTTTAATTGGACAATTGCGCAAGTGTAAATATTTCTTCAGTTTGAACTGTTATTTGTATATGAGAAAAATTGAAAGTGAACTGTTACACTACAATATTATGGTTTACGCAACAAATCCTTTAAGCAGAACACTTGTCAGAAAGGTGGAGAACTGGAAAATGGCTTAGATAGCCATTACAAGAGCTTACTGCATATCTCTGCATTATGTATCCGGCGGTCAGTAAACAGACTGTAGGCCAATATCTCTGTGTTGGGCTACTCAAGCAATCAGAGTAATATTTGTAAAGTGCTTCAAAAGGGTTTACTTATAGCTGTCTCTGCGTATTAAGTAGGGCTAGGAGAAAGTATTTTAACATTGTCTGTAGCTAGAATACCCATAATAAAATTTGATTTAGTAAATACACAGGTTTATTAATGCAGTTTTAGGCATGACATTTTTTTTAACAATGAATGCTTTCATAATGTTTGGGAACCACACAATGTAACACAATGTTTGTGATACTGTTGACAAATGGATTGGATTACCTTATGTTAGCCTCCATGTGTTTCCACAGCATAATGTAAACTCAGCAGGCATTACAGTATGCACATAAAACATTTATAAAAACAATCTGCCAAATACACCAGCATTTAAACCTTTAACAAATAATTCCAAACCGCAGGGGGAATACATCAGCTAATTTATGGAATAGTGGTTTCCTCAATGTCTGTCTGGTGTATACACACACACACACACACACATATATATATATATATATGCCATCTTTGTATGTGTATATATGTATATATTTATACACACATACATACATTTTATTTTGCAAAGTAAGAAAGATTGGATGATCTTGAGTGTTTTTTGAGATTTACACTTTTAATGAAGCTACTGTTTCCTGGAACCTAAAATAATTATATATTATTTTATATATATATATATATATACACACACTGTATATATACTGTATATATACTGTATATATAATATGTATGTATGTATGCAAGTTATATATATGTATAACAATAGAGTTACCTATATAAATATGCTTACTGTGTTCTTTGAAAACAAGTTGCAAGTTGAAAAGTTAGCATTTTTCCATATTTCTAAATAAGACGCGTTATGAATTATCAGAAATGTAGACAGTTAATTATTGTTTCTGAACTGTCCTCTCCAGCGTGTTAATTTGGTTGCAGCCATCAGTATGTTGAGGCGATCTGTACTCTGAAACACTAATCCGCTTAACAGCTGCGGATATTTCTCATTAGACCCCATTCATAGCTTGATGATGAATGCAAATATGTTAGCAATTTCCCAAGTTCTGCGTTAATTAATCAGCGGAAATGGATTATTGTTTATGAAATCAAACACTGTCCTCTACCAGACAGAGCCCAACACAAATATAATTTAACAGTTAACGGTCAGATTTATTCATACACACGCCTCAAGATGTGAATTTCTGACTTGTTGATGTCATTGTAAGTCTACTGGTTAAATCTGTGGAGGTTTTTCTTTAGGAAAGACTTTATTCACCGATTCAATTAACCTGAATGTTTGTTGTTTTCAGACCTCCACAGCAACAGTGAATATAGTGGTGACTGATGTCAATGATAATGACCCTGCCTTCGATCTTCTGCTGCCCCTCAATCTCACAGTTCATGAGGAAGAGACAAACGCTTTTGTGGGTCAAGTGAAGGTAAGACACACACACACACACACACACACACACACACATGTTCTCATCGGTTCTCATCTGGAGATCAGTTGATGTCCAGATTATTTTCTCTGTAGCTGTTCTGTCTTTCTGTCACTGCAGTCAGATATCATCACCTTCCAGAACCTTCTGTTTCAGAGTTTCTGTAACTTTCTTGCTTTACCTTTATGACCTCTTATTGCACTAGTGGAAACAGGCTAAGAGTCTCTCATAGGCCCGGACAGAATATTTAAACATGGTGAAATGTGTTGAAGGAAGCTGATTGGGTGATACACTCCTATTGGTTGTTGAATCATTGGGTGGTACATATTTTGTTTTAACATCATACATGTTTTGTTATAATTTAGTTCACCTGGAGTTTATTTGCGCTTTACTTACTGATGAATCGTGAGTTTAATGTAAGACAATTACAGAACAATATCCTCTAAACTTACTGCATAACTCTATCCTCTGGAGTTTGGAAATAACAGCATCTATTATGATAGCATGTGGAAAGGAAGATTTGTAATAGTGTGGTGTTACAGTAATGAAATCTTGTGAAGATATGAAATATGATTCCTGGTGACATGACTGTTAAATAAATAAACATGCAAGAGGTGAGGGATGTGTAGAATGTAATAAAAAACTTAATGTAAATCTGCAGAATTCTGTGTGATGGATTAAGGGAAGATATTATCAGAATGTAACTCTTCTCAGCTAATGTAAAGTCAAGCATGACCAGAGCAACTGTGAATAATTGTTAACACAGTAAACAGTGTGAAGAGTTCGGTGGAATGTTAAACCAATAACCCATAAATTAAAATGATTTGTCAGTTTGATCAGCTGATTCATTTAAATTAATCTGCTCAGAAGAAGCGAGTCATTAAAACTATTGTTTATTGTGCTAGTAAGAAATAAACTCTTAATCCCAGTGTTAAACTCCATCCTGCTGTGCTACAAACATGATTAATATATCACATGTGGATTGTTGAGAAAACATGTTCTAGATCTTTTATTTTTTTAAATGAGTGGACTAATTTACTGGTGGATTATGAAACGGTTGAAATACTCGTTAGGTGTACAGTGATAGAGGGACCCGAGTCATACTGTAATATTATAGCGGTTTTATAGAAGCCACAAATGTATTATGAAAGACCAAACAGGGTGACCATCCACAAAATACCCTAGCAACTGCAACAGATTACCCTAGCAACCATAATGTAATATGCAAATCACTATTGAGAAAGCCTGAGCAATGCCCTGGAAACCACCCACAGCACTCTCTGATAAGCACCAATCAGCCCCAGGTCCTTCTGTCTTCTCTCTGTAGGGCTATATATTCAGTACTGGTGCAGGGAACACTTGATTGGTAGTTAAATGTAAATCCTCGAGCAGTAACATGCTGTAGGGCTCCATATCTCACTGCTGCATTAAGCTTGACTGCTCTTCTGTTTGAACATCTCAGTCTCTCAGTGGTCTCACACTGCCGCTGTTAATCAGAGTCTGCTGGCCGCGGGCATGACGCCAACAGCTGGAGTGTCTCACTCTGCCCTCTCGAGCTCTTCTCGCTCTCTGCCCATCGCTCGCCCAGCTGCCATACACCCCCAGTCCCTGCTCGCTCTGCTGTTTATGATTTTCCAATTAAAGAATTGTAATTTAAATAATTTGTTACCTTCAGGGACATCCTGTAATGAGGAGCTTTGTTGGGCTCTGTTAAGCTGTGAGAGTTGTAATTAGTGGTCTAGATTAATAGAGTCACACTTTGTCAGAGGAATAATCACAGCCCAATACTGGCACATATTAATAGACCTTCCCTTAAACATACTGTATGGATTTCATAGTTGATCAGTATATACTGGAAGTATATGGATCATTGGAAGTACAGGATCAGTATATATTAGTAAATATATTGGGAGATTGACAAAACTCAATCAAGACTGTTAACTACAGCTGACTATATCTGGGTGGTATGACCACAATTTTATATTAAAGTATGAGTAATTGAATATCACAGTAAAACATCCCATTGTTTTGGACGATCCAGTAAATTTAATGTTAAAAAGTTATTTCTCAACTTGACTTATTTGTTAAATGCTGCTGTCTGTGTTTTGCATGTTTTCTATGTCTCTTTGTCACTTTTACCTATAAAAAACCTCAAGCAGTGCTCAATGATAGCTGAGCAAATAAATCTACCACTTTATAATCAATACAGCAAAATGTACTAGGTGACACTGGTTATGCAAAGTCATATCTATTACCTTGCTGTACTGCTAACTAAAATCATTTACGTCTTGAAAATAAAATTAATTTGCTAACGTTTACGTCAGGCAAAGTGTGTACAGCACAGTATGACAAGCTTGATCCTGAACTCATTTGGAGTTCCTCACACTTCCCTGCAAGAAATGCTGGATATGGTCCAAAGCTTAATGCTAGCTAAATATTACCTACAGCTAGCATGAAGCAGCGGAGGTTTCCATATGATTAAAAAATGCCCAAAGCAGCTTAAAGGCAAGCCTGCGATCATGGCTAAAGAACACGTAACGCAGGAAGGAGACCAGAACCAAACCAGAGGCCGTTATTTTTGAATGGATGTCAATGTATAAACTTCCTTACACTGCATAAACTACTTTTTTGAGAAAACATCATTTAATGAATCGACAGCCTGTTCGCTAATCTTCAACATGCTTTACATTAAACAATACCGTTGTTTATTGTACAATATACAGTATATTGACTTTTTTATCGATTTTAGCATTTGGCTTTCAGGTTTAACCAAGTAAAATAAGACTTGAATTGTAATTATTATCATGAATGCTGTGTATGCCTAATGGTGATGATATAACAAGTTTTAATGATAAAAAAGGTGAAAAAAATAATTATGAAGTCTTCATTGGCTACCAGATTTTTAGACATCCACATTTTTAAAGACACTTATGTATGCCCACTGAAGCTGTTTTTTAATGAGCAGATTAAAGTCTAATCTTATAATGTGTAAAGAAGCTGTGCAACATAAACTGTAATTGACTGTCATAAAACTGAGAGCTCACCACTGATGTCATTGTCATTACTGATTGGCTGATGTTTGTCACATGATTGAAGTTGACCGGTATGCTTTCTTCAATAGTAGATTAGCCAAGTTTGCTATCTCCCCTATATTAATACATTTTTTTGAAATGATGTAGAGTTTCATCAACAGCATGACATCAGAGCTTTCCCACCTCTCACAGGCCGACTTGTGTGCATCTATCAAATTGCTTCAAATTTGCCACAGCTTGGGAAACTTACACTTAGGTAAAATGGCTTAAATTCAGGCCAGAGTCTTGTCTTATTATCTGCAATGGAGAGCCTGTTTATTGACTTGCTGTCGGTTTCCTTTTTTTAGGACACTTTCTGTGAACCTGTGTATTTTCTGTTTTGATGTGGACAGAAAAGGAAACAGACACATTAATTTTCTGCCAGCGTTCTCTTTGATGCACTTGTCTGTATTTCATCAAAACACAAAACTTAAAGCAGCTGTGAGGCAAATAAATGAGCTTTAGTTGTCAACAGAGACACCACAAATTGGGTGTAAATTATAACTGCTAATTAGACGTGTGAACCTGATATCTGATAAAAGAAACGGTCTGTTGCAAGTCAGTGTGAAATGGCTGAAAGCTGCATTAGGAAAGGCAGTGTGGTCAGTTTTAGCCATGTTGAAAGGAGTTGTGAGTGATAACATAAGCATGTGACTGCAGGAAACCAAAAGCACAAGCTTGTATGAAGAAGTTTTACATTCTGTGGCTGGTGAATTGTCATGACGAGAACGTGTGACGGAAAGAGGATCTCGCATCACTGATTGACCTCTTGGCACAATTTAAGAAACACAAAGTTCAGAGGTGCAGGTGTGCAGTGCTATAATAACAGTATAAAATAATTGCATTACTTATTAAAAGAGAAGCTCTACACCATGACATCATATTCTGTTTCCTGCCTCGTTTGAAGGTATTTCACATGTTAATGGGTTTAACTGCCCAGTCACTCCTAAATCCCGTCACTCAAACACCTTAACACTGACAGGCAGAGAAAATCTCAAAGTCTTCTGATTGGTTAAATGACTTGTTGTCAGATTTTATTATTTATTTATTGCTGTATTTTATAGTATACCTATTTCAATGATATATGTCAGGTAGTGATACAACACCTTTAACTCTGTTTCGTATAATGATTGTTATTTTGCATAATAAAAGTCTGGTGTTTCATAGGATAAACATCAGCACATACAGTATCACTGTGTGACTTCCATTACATCCAGACACTAAGGCAAAGGTTCTGCTCTGCTTCTTCATTCAACTTTAATTAACTTTCCATTGATTACTGAGAAGATGAATGCATCTATACTGGCCTCTGCTGCCTCTAGCATGGGATAAAAAACATACAGGAAGTTCAGTTATCAATGCAGTTATCTTCATTGGTCGTTTGTTTCCCTGCTTCATTTTCTTTTTTTTTTGATGGTTTCCAGAGGGCAGTATTTAGTTCTCCAAATATTTCTAGATTTAAACAACACAGCCATAAGTGACGTGCCCTGAAAATTCAGCTAGACATCATTTGATCTGTTCTGGTGAATTCTGTATATTATTCTGTTTATTTTTTTGTAGTTTACTTTTTAAAGTTAGCATCAGATTTAAACAGAACCCATTGTCTAATGATGCTGTATGCTGTTCTTTACGATTAAAATGTTTCTCCTACAAATGTCTGCATGACAGAAATGCATGTTTTAGTCTATCAGAAAGTAACCATTCAGAAACACTCGCTGTGTGAGAGTCATAGAACTGTGTAATTGGCCGTTCAAACTAAATATTATTTTGAAGGTACTACAGTGTTTACACTCTGGGAAATCAGTCTACAGATGACTGTTTTGTCTGTCTCAGCATATTAAACTGGGATGGGAGGATGTTTTTACATAGCAAAAATGACACAAAACAGCTTTAACTAAAGCAGACGTTGTCTTTCCTGAGGATTGCTGAGATGCAGTGACGTGACTTGTTAAAGTCTTATCAATTTAATTCTAATTTCCAAAAAAAGTGATGTAGTATTATTGAAAGTCACTTCCTGAACTTTCCTTATTTCTTTGAGTTCTGACAGGTTCAAGGCATCATGGAGTGTTTTATAAGGCACATTGTCACCTTCAACTTCAATTATTACCCACTGAGCCTCTCAGTCACTGACACTCAACATTTTATCTCTTAATTATATATGTAACACCTCAAATAATAGAAGACATCACTCTACAAAACCTGAATGCAGTAAAAAATGAAAGACACGTTCAAAGTTAACGCTGAATGAACCTTTTGTTTCTGACTTAAATACATATTTTGGGACTTGATTTTTGTAGATTTTGTTCATTTAGGCATGGCAAATGTTTGTAAAGACCTGTCCATCAGAGGGTCAAGGCTGTCAGCCTCATCTTGGCCTCCTCTGAGCTTCCGCTCAGGAGGTAATAAATGAATTCGGTCCGACCCTTTGGCGAAGGAGAGTGTCTCTATCTCTGTCTGGAGAATTTATAGTGGCTGCTCTTCAGGCTCTTTGTTTCAGAGCTTATCAGAGAAGCGCAAAAGCACTTTGCCTGCGTGTCAATGAGCTGCTTTTATGCACAAGTGCCAAAAGGATAAAAGCGGATAACACAGTTGGGAGTTTGTTTGATGCCATTAAATGGGATATTTAAGGCCTGTGTAAATGGAGAAACTTGAGTGGTCACACAGAGGGACTAGAAGCTGTACTGTTCTGATGGTCCATTTGAATGTCCTGCAGGCCAGCTCTTATCATTAGGATTGAGAAGCAACTGTGTGTGTGTGTGTGTGTGTGTGTGTGTGTGTGTGTGTGTGTGTGTGAAGACAGAGAGCAGTGCACTCTCTGTCAAACATTTTTGGTGGGGTCTCTGTTGATTGTCTCATCACCCTTCTGCTAAAGCAGGTGTCTCAGGATGTGTGTGTGTTTGTGTATGCCTCTCTGAATGTCTGTATGTAAGTGTGTCTCACAGTGTGGATCTCTGAATGTGTGTGCGTTTCTGATGGTGCTATGACACCAGTGATCTATCATGAAAACCATGATTGTGTGGGTTAAAAACATAATGATTAATAATCTAGCAGTGTTCATGTCATAGTTTTATTAACATTAAATTTTGTAACAGTGGTTTAACAAAAATATTTTTATTGAACAGTATTTTTATTTTATGATGCACACCCTTCTTGTGCATCGTCCCCAGGTACTTGTTTATCAGACCTATTGATTAATCGAAATGAAATATTAACAAAAATTCCCATCCCTAGTTTCTGAGTATGTGTGTGTGTGTGTTTTTGTGTGTGTGTGTGTGTGACTGTGTGAGGTTCAGTGAGTGTGCATGTTAATGTGTTAAAATGAGGTTATATTTTCACTGCTTTATGGACAAGTAAATCTAAAAGTCAGTCTATTTCTATTGTGATAAATATGAAGTACTGCTTTGCTCCTAAATTTTGCATTGGCCAGATAAATAGTAAATAGTCCTTATGCCAGCAAGTAAATATATTAGTTTTTCATTGAAGTACATTAGAGGCAAAAGTATAATAATTTAAAATTATTAATTCAAAAGATTATTACCTGACAGACAAACAGACGCTCCAGAAATATTAAAAGTAATTTATTGGATTGGTTCAAAGAAATTCAATACAGTCACTCTACAGAGAAATTTGCTTGGTCTTCCATGTTGTTTGTCTTTACTCTGAAGCCTTAAATATGAGCATTTTCAATCTTCTTACACCAATGATTTCTAAAATAATCATGGTAGAATACCCATAAACCATGAATACATTATCAACACCTTATGCATGCTTTCATAAGAAAATTTAAAATGAAATGAATGAAGGAAATGTATTATTAAAAACTGCACTTACAACAAGTTGTATAATAACGTGTTTGTTTGTGTTGGTCAGGCCACAGATGCAGACTCAGGTGTTAACGGGCAGGTGCGATACCGACTGCTCACTCACACAGATCTGTTCCGAATCAGTCCCAATGGAAGCATCTTCACAGCTGTTCCTCTGGACCGTGAGGAGCGGGCTCAGTATGACCTGCAGGTGGAGGCTCGTGATGGGGCCTTGGATCCCCGGAGGACCTCCCTCTCTCTCTCCATCACAGTGCTGGATGTGGATGACAACAGCCCCGTCTTCTCCCAGTCAGCGTATCATGTTCCTCTGCCAGAGAACAGCCCTGTGGGCATGATCTTCCTCAACCTCAGCGTACGTTACACACACATCAAACGTACCCAGATCAAAAACATGATGTGGAGTAATTACCCTCCGGGAAACATTTCTCTTCTCACAACATCTTTTAACTCCACAAGTCAGACATGTTTTCAGTTTGCAGAGTATTTTTGGATAGCAGATAATTTATTTGGAAAATGTGTCGTAGCTTGTTTACTCTAATGAGGAACCTTTAAGAAATGACCTATTATATATGCAAATACCCTGATGAAAAAGATTAAGCCAATATAACTTTGCATGCTGATCCAGCTGGCTTGCTTAACTACCAGTCCTGGTGATTTGCCAGCACTGCCATGTTGTTAACCAACAAACCTAAACCTGGTGCAGTTTGTTTATATGCGTATTTCCCAGTAAGAACTTTTGTTTGTTTTGAAAAACAATTTGACAAAAGTCAATAACAATTTAAACGTAAAATGTGTCATTTCTACTGTAAAAAAAACACATGTTTCCCAAACACTCCACCATCCATTGTCTGGCATGTATTCCCGACCCAAACCCACACCATTGGTAAAAACAATGTTGTTATATGTGGCAACTTAAACAAACAGATTGTCTTTTAATACACATACTGTATTAGATGTAGGGTTCCAGTGTCAGTGACCCTGATTTTACATTACACATCAAATAAACATCAAAACTGTTTAACATGCAAAAGTAAACAAAAAAGTGTTTAAAAACATATAGGCCCTGATGTGCCTGATGAGCCCTGCAATGAACAGTAACCTGAACACATGTTTGATGATTTGTTTGTGATGTGTTTAGAACCCGTTGCTTTGTTTTGTAAAAACTGGTTTGACAGGCTTGTTTATAGTTTGACAGTTTAATTTATAAATGCCTTTTAGAAATGTATGGTTCTATTCTCCTGGCAGCTAATAATAATCACATAATAATAATAATCACCACACAAAATCATAACCCATAATAAGAATGAGATCTCTTTCATATCTCTGTTGTTTCACCTAGACAGCAATAGGATTGAAGTGAAACCTTATGCTGAAGTGTCTTGCATCTCCTGAGAAAATAGACCCAGAACTCTCACGTTCCATTGGAGTTTAAGAAAAGATTTTAACTGCCACAAACCAAAACTGCAATCAAAAAGTCTATTTCATTGAATATTTCAATTGGCTAAAACATTTCTCATCAAACCAGATTATTGTAGCTATTTAATATACATTAATTTAATAGATCCATGCTCTTAATATATTTCAACAATTTTATTTTTATTTCTCTTACACAATTTTAGAATAAACAATTGAGACAAAGTTAATACATAAATAAAATGCAAATCTGAATTGCTACAGTAAAATATGTGTTCTCTCAGTGTTATATTTCATCAGTTATTTCATTTGTCATAACAGTTTATTCCATCATTCTGTTTCCATCATTAATAGGTGCAGCTCATGTGTTTTATTCTGACAGAATTGAATTAAAACTGTGAGTTCTGTTATTCATTTATATTGTTGTGGCTCTAATGACTGTCCCACGCAGGCTCTGGATCCTGATCTGGATGCAAATGTCACCTACCGTATCAGGACGGAGGAAGCCAAGCAAATGTTTGCAGTGAACCCTCTCACTGGAGAGCTGAGGGTGCTGCGCCTGCTGGACTTCGAGAAGCTTCTACCTAACAGGACGGCAAACACATTCGTGGTGGAGGCTGTAGATGGAGGCGGTGGAAACATGCCACCTGGATTAGCGTCTGTGACTGTCACTGTCATGGTAAGACAATCACAATTTCCATCACCCATCTTTTTGCACT
>JAZGTK010003622.1:0-26829 GCA_036877625.1 Ambastaia sidthimunki
CAATTCAAATATATTGAGAAGAAAACTCAGCACTAAATTCTTTACCATTTTGTTCCCGCCACGGATGAAGATGGTCACAGCCCTGGAGTTCCTGCACTCTTCAATAACCAGCATTCTGTCTTTAGTGGTCCCGAAGCAGATCTCCTTCACCAGCCCAGCAGTGCCCAACTTTTCCACCGTCAGCTCTGAGAATCTGGGTACAATACGCCCTCCAGTAGCGATGGCGATGAGCTGGTGGTGTTTGAACAAAACCCATCTCATAGTTTGTTTATAACAACAACAGACAATACTGAAGTAACCCATGCTTGTCACTGATAGTAAGTTTACAGTAAGAGTGATTTGTAGTTCTGACAAACCTCAATCTCAGGTCCACCAACCCAGCGGACTGCAGGAAGCTCATTCTGCAGGAGCAAGTGATTGGCCTCATCATCAAATCCCCACTGGCAAATAGCAAGATTAGCTCCAGTGTCCTTGATCTATAGAAATTGTTATTATATTATTAAATGAATTGATAGAATTTTTCCCTGTAGCTCAGAAGGTAGCTGGCGCAAAAGGCTATGGGTTCGAATCCCAGTAAACACACATACTGATCAAATGTATAGTTTATAGTCACTTTGGATAGAAGTATCTGCCAAATACATAAATGTAAACCAGTAATAATATTAATGATAATATCTTTAGCCTTTGGGTAATTCTTCTAATTATCATATATTTATGTAAGCAATATACAACAAACCTGCCGGATCATCTCCTCAAATTTCTCCTTCTCATACTTCAGCAGAGCTTTGTAATCCTCCACTGAGGTCACATCAAGCTTATGCTTGGTTTTGGGTTTAGGTGGCTCAAATGGGCAGGTAAGGATAGCAATCTTTGTGTCTTTCAGTACCTGGGGGAATGCACAAAAACAAACAATAAGTCTCTTTCTCGTGATCCCATATTCATATCATGTATATTTTACTCAGATTTAATGTCATTGATAAAAACAAACCTTGGGCATCTGAGGGTGACTGAACTCTTTGTCCACAATGACGCCTTTGATGAGTTGAGTGTCCTCTAGTTTACCACCAACCTTTCCTTCCACTTTGATAAGCTCAAAGTCAACATCCTTTCTCTCCATATCTGCCACCGTTAGGATGGCATTGACAGCGATCTCTGCCATCTGTCTGTGACACCGGTTGATCCTATAAATCACAGATGAGATTGATTGAATAATAATCACAAAACTGTCAATAATAAACTTATACACTTATAACAATCATTAATAGAGACACTCACACTTTAGATCCTAGAGTGGTCATGGCTGTCTGAATGAGGGGCTCCGTGTTGTTGGGATCCACTGGGAAGCTATCGCCGATTTTGTCGAGATGTTCAACGGCAATCTTTGCAGCTTGGTCATAACCATCAGCAATCCTGATAGGGTGGATGCCTCTGTCTAACAGCTGCTCTGCCTGCTCTAGAAGAGCTCCTGCTAAAACTATAGGGATATACATGTTGATTTAGGCAAAAGCTATGTTCTGCCTCAAGCCAGCCATTGCTCGCAAATAGAACATTTCCACATGCATTTATTGTAGAATGAGAACACTACACTCCATTTGTACCTGAAAGCATCACCCAATAAACAAAACTCTACATATTCCTGACACGTATGCATTCAAATTCTGTCAGCACAGCCTCCATGCAGACCAGCACACAGACATTAGTTCAGATATGCAGCGGAGCTGATTCCTGCATCCCCTCTGAGCATTCTAACTAGTTATTATGGGGTTAAAGTAAATCCACCTACCAACAACACCAGTGGTTCCATCTCCAATTTCATCATCTTGAGACTTGGAGAGTTCAACCATTAGTTTGGCAATCTGGTGATCCACATCCATCATGCCGAGAATCGTTGCACCATCGTTGGTTACAGTCACCTCACCATCCTTATCAACCATCATTTTGTCAAGTCCTAAAACATAATTAATTTGCATTACAAAGAAAATCGTGGCATTAGAATGTGCCATTTTTGTTATATACAGAACCGATTACTCACCATTTGGCCCCAGTGATGTTTTCAGGGTGTTTGCAACTGCCTTCGCTGCCATGATGTGTGACTGTAATTAACAAAATTGTCAATTAAAAGAAAGCTTGAATAATAAAGATGGTATAGATGAGATGCGTCAGACAAAAAGGTGTGTCTCACAACAAAGGTTCTTGTCAGAATTACAACCCAAACAAATGCAGAAATCCCTTCCCATATACTACACTTTGCAAAATGTAACAAGGTTTATTCACAGATCTCTTTTTTGTTAAATTATCTTTCATTACATCTTTTATGTGTTTTTGCATCATGACTCAAAAGCCTATAGCGGAAGCACATGGACCATCCGCTAGCTGACATGCGGCACACCAGAGATCGCGTTAGACAAATCACAATAAAACACATCACATTCCCTTAAAACAACAGATCACAAAACGACGTTGTGAGATACGAATATATAAAGCATGCAAAAAGATGATGTAGTTCTGGGTTACTGATAACATTTAATACAAGCTCCCGGGGCGCGTTAGCACATTAGCTTCTGTACCTTCAAAGCTTCCAGGCCAGACAAGCGAGATTTCTTGTCCTGGTCTTTAATGATGATGAAAGGCCTTCCATATTCATCAAAGGCGAGAGTCCCCAGGGCTGACATTGTGAATCTCAACCTCGGTTAAATGCACAGCTTTGTGAAATGATTTTAAAGGACACAACTATACCCAGAAGCTGCGCACCTCGCCGCACGGATCTGCCGGCTAGGTTCTGGAAGAATCTCGGGGTGGGATGGACCTAACCAAATGCAGTGAGTAATAACAACCACAGCATCTAACGATCCAATAATTTAAACTATTTCAATAATAATTTTAAATAGACGGAAAGTTAACTAAAGTGAATAAGGTTTATAAATGCGCCGTTTTCTACACTTTAAACCTGAAACAACGTTAATGGTTTATCCCAGTATCGCGATAACAACACCAAGCAGCGGACCAGCGTGGTCACAGTGTAGATGTGCAACTCATGTAGATTGACTAATGTGAATATATTTTTAAACGTGTTATCTTTATTGTCTTTTAAAGATTTGCGTAAGGCCCATATCAATACAGTATTTGGTTGTACATGCTTGTGAAAGCATGTCAATTTGACATCCGGTATGTTTGTAGGCAGGGAAAGCGGTTGTCATTTACAAAAGCAAGGTAACTTATTTTATTTAAGACGGCGTCACATCGCCCTTGTTCGTTGTTTGAAAGTACTTGGTTGAAACATATGCTAATATTCAACTTTGACATTAAGGGCATTCAATTAAATATATGTAATGTATTATTACTATTCTAATAAATATATGTAAAAAGCAACATTTGAATACTTCTTACACTATACTGTTAATCACCGTGTTAATTCAATTTGGCTTGTTGATGTATGTGTATTAACTTTGTTTCAGCATTCATAATATGCCGTGTGAAGTGACAGCTCGTTTCTTAATACTGTACGGATCTCAGCGAGGTCAAGCACAGTCCATAGCCGAAGAGATTTGTGAACAAGCAGCTGAACATGGGTTTACAGCTGAAATCAGCTGTCTGAGCAACGTGGAAAATGTATGTTTCCTGTCATTTTTCCATGTACAATGCATGTCAAACTCTTGATGGTTCATGTCGATTTGGGCTGATGCAACCGATGGCTTCGATCTATTGTTTGAGTTGATTGAATGCCCATTTATTCACAGTACAACGTGGACAGCGAAACGCGACCCGTTGTTTTTGTAGTTTCCACAACCGGTGACGGTGACCCTCCAGACACAGCTCAGAAGTTTGTGAGAAAGATCAAGAATAAATCTCTGCCCCTCGACAACTTTGCACATCTGTGTTATGCACTTTTAGGTAAGTTGGTTTGATCGTTTGTTATATAAGCAATAAGCATAAGGTTGTCCCGGAGCTCCACATTTGTGTCGACAGCAATCTTGCATTTATTTGTTTATTCAGCTTTGGGAGACACAAACTATGCAAATTTCTGCAATTGCGGAAAAACCATTGACAGACGTCTTCAAGAGCTCGGCGCAAAACGTTTCTATGCCACTGGGCATGCAGATGACGGCACTGGGTGAGCACTGATTCATTTTTGCTGTAATGTAAAATGTTGATCTCTTTAGGAAATAATCTCTTTAAATAAAAGGGCTGTCAGGGCTGATTTATTGTCTTGTCAAACTCTTTCCCTGCAGACTCGAAGTAGTGGTGGATCCTTGGATTGAGGGACTCTGGGAGGCTCTGAAAAAAGCCTTTGCCAATATGTCCACTACAAAACAGCAAGATGCTACCTGCAGAGACTTTACTCAGGATAGTGATTCAAAAAATTCACCCAGCCAAGAAAGAAACAAATTAGATCTAGAGGTTGATCTTCATCTTCTAAAGCTCAGCGAGACAGACTTGCAAAAAGGAAATACATCTACATCTGACAGCAGTCAAACAGAGACTCCATCCAGCCCTCTGGTTTCATCTCTGAAATGTTCTGTACCACCATTGTCAGAGTCAGTTCTTAATGTTCCTGCACTGCCTGCTTCGTATCTAAAGGTCTTTTTGGAGAAGCCATCATCTGAAGATGTATGATCTACCTGGACAATCATTAGAATTTATAAAGTGGTCCTAATTCATGAAACATAAGCGGATGTCGGATGTTAAACTATTCTTATGTGAATTGGTGCATTGAATAAAAAAAGTGTACACATTTATTTATGAATAATTGAATAGGATTTTTTTCTGCTCCTGTTTCATGAATAAGGGCCAAAATTTTGGGTTTCTCATTTAATACATGTTTTGGTTGGTTTAGGATAAAATCTGTCTATAGTTCTGGTAATCAAAATATTTTTTTTGTAGGATATAGTCCCAGCTGGTAAAGAAGGATATCAGGAAATGCCTGTTTCAAAAGCAGTTCAGTTAACAAAAGATGATGCTGTGAAACCCGCCATCTTACTGGAACTTAATATCTCTGTAAGCCCATGTTTATTCAGTTAAAAAACTTTTTAACTTCAATACACAGATGACCAACAGTTATTAATCTTTTTTTTTTTTCATTCAAATAGGAATATTTGTGTTTCTGTAAACCAAAACAAAACAGACAAGAAATATAAAACAGCAAAACCTGTGTTTTCTCTGTAAGTCTAACCATGAATTGTGTCACTCTAGGAGCAGAACATGACCTACCAGCCTGGAGATGCCTTTGATGTTCTTTGTCCAAATAGAGCAGATGAAGTTGAGGAACTACTGCTCAGACTGGGGCTGCAAACACAGAAGAATGATGTGGTTCATCTCCACCTGCTTAAAAACACCAGTAAGAAAGGTGTGAGCCCCATTGAAGACACAATCACAGACAAATGTTTCGAAATTGTGCTGGGAATGTTTCTTGAAAGTTATTTAGAGAATAAAAGAATAAGACTGAACAACCAGAAATTTTGCAGTGAAAGCGATTTTTTTATTTCACAGCTGCAAAAGTTCCAATTCACATCCCACAGCAAACCTCTCTGCGGTTTATTCTTACGTGGTGTGTGGAGATAAGAAGTGTTCCAAAAAAGGTAGTTCTGCGTTCTTTACCTTATTTAACTTGATAGTTGCTTCGCTGCTGAGCTAAAGTTACAGCTAAACCCACCAAACCTTTGAATTACCACCTGTGCTTTGTAAGCGGCAGCTCTTTTGATGTACTAGTTAACTCATTTATTTGGCTTTCTGGGGATTACAGTCAAAAATTCATGGACAGTCCCTGTATGCTGTTGTCTGATGTTTGCAGGCGTTTATCCGGGCGTTGGCAGACTTCACTCAGAACAGTTCAGAGAAACGAAGACTTCAGGAGCTCTGTAGCAGGGAAGGCTCAGCCGACTACAATTGCTTTGTTAGGGACGCCAATGTATGTTTGCTGGATCTTCTCAGAACCTTCCCTTCCTGCCTGCCTCCCCTCAGCCTCCTCTTTGGTCAGTAAACACTGTTGATCTCCTTAGAATTCACTGGGATTTGAATTTTTTGCATGTTTGCATGGAGGTTTATGGTACTGCTTGAAATTTGCAATCTTTGCTCCTGATCAGTCCAGCATCCAGTTTTTTAAGAAAATCCCTTGAGCTGTAAATACCACATGACTAAATACTCTGGAGCTGCAGGAAAATGATGTCATTCATGGTAAAAGTGATAGCACTACAAACATTTGAAAAGCAGCAACGTAATTGTTCTTAATCTAATTTTTTCTATATGTGATATATTTGTTCCTCTTATTAGATGTTTAGCTTTTTAAAGGCTGTTAATAAACAGTGTTAGACAGTGATAGAATAATACACAAAGGTTTTTTAAAACCATGTGTTGTAGTTACAGTATCTACCATGAGGGGTCGACACTAACCAGCTAAACCTTTGATCTTTTGGGTTTGCACAGTAAATCTAAAGTTTGGTAGAGTTTACAGTTCCGTTATCACTAGGTGGCAGTAAAACAACATCAACTGTCCATCCTAATTTCTTTATTTCAATGTCAAAATAACAATATTGCTCAATGACAAGTGGTACAACCCCTGGGTATAGAACCACATAATCTATATCTAATTAGACTTCTACTATACAGTACAGTATAATACAGTACAGCCAATGCAGGCATATTGACATTATGACAAAGAAAATACACTTCTAAAATTCCCCGAATTGTATTTGGTGGGCAGGTATCCTTGAAATTATTTAATTAGTTATAAGAGTTTGTGGTTTCAGACATTTCTTGTGCTCCAGTAAGTCTCTGTGAAATGTAACATTGTCCGTCAAATACCTTTCCTTAGGTAAGAAA
Source organism: Ambastaia sidthimunki (assembly GCA_036877625.1). Classification (NCBI taxonomy): domain Eukaryota; kingdom Metazoa; phylum Chordata; class Actinopteri; order Cypriniformes; family Botiidae; genus Ambastaia; species Ambastaia sidthimunki. The sequence continues at coordinate 6,817 of JAZGTK010003622.1, forward strand.
CGTGCTGTCTCTCTTATTTTGAGAAACAGCAGGAATAGCTGGAATTATTAATGCATACTGTGCTAAAGATCCTAAAAACTGCAAAGTAATCATAATCCAGTGACCCTCACTGATTCATGCTGCCCCTCAATGATTGTTACATTGGATCCGTACACCAGAGTTTTAACATATGCAAATATTACTGCTACTTTGGCAAATGAAAGATTAACACGGTGCTCCTCCACGACACAAATCGACAGAGATCCGCTGCTTCAGCAAAGTTTGACAGCACATTTATTTTATTCATAAAAGTCACTTCGCTCGGCTGTTCTGACAGTAAGGTCATTGCAATCAGTCACAGAATTACATCCCCTGACTTTCTAAGAAAGTATTTTCTTAGAAAGTTTTTATTTCATCAGAACACCAGCGCAGGTTTAATGCATTTATTTGCACTGAGAGGGAATTTAATTGCGACAGCTGCTCGCTGTATTGAACGCATGATTGTAATTAATTGATACCATCGAGGACCTTCAGCATCCACATATGGTGGGTTTGAAGTGGATTCATCATTTTGGAGATGGTATAACTGTATTTCAATCGTTGACTGATGAAGGTGAATATTTGTGGTTGGAGACACATGACCAGGGGCTGTCAACTTCAAAAAACACCGTAAAACCAGTTCATATGACTTGTTTTATGTTATATGTTGTCGTGGTAAGAAGAACAGTTTTTGAACATTCTTCAAACCATGAAAAAATCTGTTTCGTTATCATGTGTATTATTTGTCCCTTACGTCAAGGCTGCAATTCGAACGCGGTTGAAATAAAACATTGTGTTGGTTTTGGAGTCGTTATAAAAACTACACGTTGCTGTGTAGTTTTAGGTGACATTAAGAGAGAGGACACCCTAAAAGAAACAGAAGACACAGTTGAATAGGCTGAAGGTCACAATGGCATTTTATCTCTGATCTCCCCTTTGCTTCATTACAGAACACTTGCCAAAACTTCAGTCCAGAGCTTATTCTGCTGCCAGGTAAGAGACCTTGTTTGAAACACCTGTGCTTTATGTTTGGAGATAAAAATTTAATCAAAGTGGAAACATCCAGGTTTTAGGTCATTATTTCTGCCTGTGTCCTCCTTTGATGTTGCGAGGCCCATTATAGACAGAGATGAATTTGGGGTGTTAGCTTGATTAACTTGATTAGACTCCATTTGTTGTGATCAAAGTCAAACATTGGATGCAGAGGACTTTTATTTGTTTTCGTCCGTCTTCTTTGTCTAGTGAGTGATCTTGCGTCTAGACTAATGTCTGATGCTGAGTGTGTTGATGCTTGTAAAATTTTAGGATACATTACGGCTCGAAAATATTAAAGTCCGGTCAGCAGGGGTCCCCAGGGCCCCGATCAGGCAGGCCATTAGTAGAAAGATAATGAGGTCCACCAACGTGCTCATGTTCAGGGCTGGTTCAGGACTGTTAACACTTAAGTCTTATATTTGTGTCTTATATTTGTTTCTTAGTTCTAGCCTTCGGCACCCTGGGAAAGTTCATTTTGTGTTCAACATTGTGGAGTTCCCTGCATGTCCAGAACATCCAGCAAGGACGGGGTTGTGCACAGGCTGGCTGGCTGAACGTGTTTCCTCAATCTTGCAGCCCCCTGGGACGGTAACGGCTTCAGAGTGTCTCAACACATCAGCCCTACCGAAGGTTAACACAGTAGGCTTTACACATTAGCAGGCTTGTTCACCTTAAAATTAGCTTTTCACTATCCCTGGAGGCTTGGTTTGAATTGGGTTGTTTGATCGAGGTAAAAGCTTTGCAGAAATAAGCTCTGGTGCACCAGAACAGAACAAACTAAAAGCGTTTTATTTAGGTGGCATCTACAAAAATGTATGGAATTGGGTTTGCTATAATTTACAGTAATCCCAATACCAGAATTAGAATTGATTGGATCTGAATGTCGTGTGCAGGTATATGTGAAACCTCGTCCCAGCAGCACCTTCCACTTGCCTGCTGACCCTTCTGTTCCCATAGTGATGGTGGGCCCAGGGACGGGAGTGGCCCCTTTTATTGGCTTCCTGCAGCAAAGGTATATTAGCATTTTTCTGGTGCTAATACTGTAATATTTGTTCTTATATTTTGATTGGTTCATGTGAAGAAATTACAGCATCTAAAACACATTTCAGTGCACACACACACACACACACATTTAAATCATAAAATATAGAAAATAAAATTGTGAATTTTATGTCAACTTCCAATAACTTGATCTGATGCATTTACTTTGACTAGCATCAGAATTTCCATGCATAATTGTAAGTGATATTGGAGTTTTATTTTTCCATTTTCATACATAATCTTTAAAGTGTACTTTTAAACTTGTTTTCAAGACGAAACAGAGAGCCAAACACAGCTGTTGATACAAAACCCATAGTCATTATCTGCCCAAATGCACCATACTCAAAGAACAGTAAGTCTGAACTATGTTTTATGACTGTTTTAAAAAGAGCAAAAGAAGTTTATCGATTCTCACGCATAAAAGTAGCACATAAACACCTCCAGAGTGACGAAGATACATCTTGAAAAGTGAAAGTGTAAATGTGGTATTGAACCGCTTCCTCCCACATTATCTATTAAGCCTAATAGTGTCTCAGAAGACCCTGGTGTTAAAATGAAGAAGGGCATAAATTCGGGAGGTGGCTGTAAAGGTGTCTCATAGAGGCCTGTCATCTCAAAGTGTGTGATTTATACTCCGTGCCAGAGGCCTATGAAGAGTGACACTCCAGCACCACACATGAATAAAGCTGTCTGCTCCAGTGCGGGGTTGGTCTGAAGCGGGATGCTTGCTGTGTGTGTGCACAAATAGTTTGTAAGTGACACAAGGGCCACAGGTAATCACAGGGGCCAGGGGTCCTCGGCAAACACGTTGATAAATGTCTCCGACGTGTCTGGGGCGTGGTGAGAGTGTAGGACCCGTGGGATGAGACGTTAATGATAAATGACAAAAGTTGTCCTTGCGCACCACATCACCTTTCAAAGCATCAAGGTTGTAGCAGTTGTGTGGCATGCGACCGTGGATGTTTGCTCTGGCTTCCAGAGAATAAGAGAATTGTTCGATTTGTTTGTTTCTTCAAATGTGTTTGCGCATTAGTTATATTGGGGAAGAACATTACCTTTGGCTCCAGTCTCACGTTTGATATCTGTCAAAACAAATTACAATTTCAATGAAATGTAGAGAAAAAAACTTTTAACGGTAAAACAAAGCTCGGTTTTATCACAGTTATGACGCAAGTGATAATTTAACACCTGCTAAGGCTTAAGACCGATATGACAGCAGTCTTGCAATTTCCATTCTCAGATACTAAAACAGTCTTTCGGAACTAGCAAGAAAACAAACATCCAGATTGTGAAGAAAATGCTTTTGTTGTTAATGTGTGCTGTATATTGTCTTGCCAAATTGGAAGAACTTTGTTTCTCTGAGGTTTTGGACAGAAGTTTAACTTGAGGTTCTTTTAAAAATGGCTACCTCTGATGCCAGCCTTCAATAAACAATAATGATCACGTTCTGTCAGCAGGACATTGTTTGTGTCACAAAGCTCAGCGCTTCCTCTTTAAGAGCAAACAGCATGGGATGCTTCTATTTCCTCATCTGTAAATCAATGGCAGCAAGCAGACAGCCGGAAATGCATTGTGTTGTGGGAAACTGAGAGACCGGGTGAGAATCTAACAAAAGGTCAAAGCTAATTCAACTGTTTGCAGGCTGCCAATGAGCTTTAGGCAGATAGGACTTGACAATGACTACAGTAATACTTATAATTCTCCTAGTAAGACGACAGCAAAATTTAAGGGTTAAATTTAAAATGACTATTAATATAATATGACATCACTAATAATATAGCTTATATTTGAAGTAAGGGATCTAAACAGATACCACACACATTTATTAAGGGGGTGTGTGTAAAATGTCCCTTTCTTTGATTCCATCTCTATGCTGTTCACAGCTCAGAAAATGTTATTTTAAATGAACAATAAGCTCTGAGGTCAGCATGTCCCTTTCCTTCACAATGCAGACCATGTTCTCTAAGGAAAAGGAAAAAGGTGCTTTATATCGTCTAGTTATTTATAACAGTGAATGTTGAGGGTTCTCCACTAACTAAAGGTACCAGCTGTAGCTACAGCTCCTGTTCTGTCCAGCTGCATGCTGTAATGTTTTTTGGGTTATGGATCTCATATCCTCACATATCCTTTATGTTGCAGCACAGTTGATTTTGTATTCAGGATGTGAGCTGGTCTGCATGGTGTTACAAAATGGAATCCAGGTTTTTCATATTGGTACTGGTCCCTCTGGGGCAGCATAAAGCCCCACTAAAGCTAGTTTATTGAAGCCCATTTCCAGATTGGATATTGAACTCCCAGATGCTAATAGCTCTGCTGTGGACACTCTTGTTTGTTCAAATGCCAAACCCAGTTAAGCCTGGCTTTAAGCAGGTGGGCGGGACCAAAAGATAATCTGAAATGTTAAAAAAAAATTATATCCTGCAGAGAGAGAGAGAGAGAGAGAGAGAGACAGTGGGAAAAATAGATTTGACAGATGGTGAAAAATGATAAAGTTCCACGTTTTAGTTAAAAGAGCCAATCACCTTTTTAAAGTTTGTTACCTTGAAAACATGAATGCGCATTAAGTGAGCCAAAGTGAGCCCAAAAAGTGTGACTTAAAAATCACAAGATACAATTATTATCTGATTTCATTGCTGATTTAAATTATTTAATACGGAATCTTGATGGTTTTCAAGATTTTCTTTTTCTCTGTTCAAGACAATACTTGCTGTATTTGTGTGCCTATATAACTAGCCTTGAACACCAAAATGGCCCTTCAGTGAACCAACTTTGTTTGCAACTACTTTATAGGCATCAGTTTGTTTACTGATGTCACACAACTCATAAAACATTCATCTACCTGAAGTATGAAAAGATGCATGATTTATTTCATTAACATATCTGTAAACAAACCATTAGTATTCTATTGCCTGGCTGTTGCTAAACATACCACAAAATTTAACACAGAGACATCAAAATAAGTCCTGCATCTGGCTACACGACTTAAGTGTTTTTGCTCTGCTTGCCAGTTCTTCTTTGCACGTGATGAGTGACTGAAGCAAGAACACGAAATGAGAGAGAACAGATTGTAGATGTTTGAACAGAATCCTTGTTTTGTTTTCCTGTGGTCATCTCATGCACAATGTGGCTCATTTACATTTTAATTGCAATTAAACTGTACGTTCAGCAGATGGATGGAGCTTAGTGGCTCCTCTGCGCAGTGTCTGATGGATATCAGCTTGGTGGAGAACATCATACCTTGAAATTCTGTGGTAAACTTAAAATGTTCTGCAACTTTCAGACAGTGCATCTCTTCTGGTTAACTGAGATGACTATAGCAGTTGATTTACTCTGGAAGATCTCTTCTTCTATTACGTTGGAGCAAAGATGTGGTCGACTAGACAGTCTGGTGTTTTTTTCCAAGAATGTTTGTATTGTTTTTTATGTAGAAGCCTTTTCTCTTATCTCCATAGAGAATCAACTCATAGCAGGTGCATTGTGTAGATAGTGCCCAATGCCTGTATGTCACCCTACTGTAGGGAATTCTGGGAAGGTTGCCAGATCTTTTGAAGGATTTGCTTTTAAAGAACCCGTCGAGATGGAACTCAAGGTCTTCTTCTCTGATTTTGTAGTTTTAGCGCTAATGCAGTGGGTAAAGAGTGTAATACAACAAATGTAAAATGGTTTTATCATCATCATCGTCTTCGTCATCATGAAATGGGATCATTATGTTTATAGTGGACTAAAAAAGTATTTGGACACATAGACCACACATATAAATGGCATTGCAAGTTGTAACATATAAACGCTTTTTAAAGCAAAATTTAACAACAGGTTGTTTTTAAACAATGAAACAATACGTGTTCAAAATGATGACAAAAAGTGCTTTTTGTTCTCACACACAAAAGATGTTCTAGTGATCACACACAGTTTCCTGTAGTTACTGTTCCAGGGCCCCTGTGGGAACTGACTTAATACATTCACCGGAAATCACAGTGACATCAGTTAAGTCGTTTTAAAATGGCTTAGAAAAGTGAGTTAGAAATACTGATAAAAGCTCTAGCATCATTTGTTTGCAGATTCTACTTGCTTTGACGTTTTCCCTTTGCAGTGATTCTTCTAAATACATTAAAAACAAGTCACGTATTCAAGTGTACAAAAATGTTCAAATATTTTTGGGTCAAGTGCATATGAAATGCTGAGATTATATTTAATACTGTAATATTCTTTTGACCTGACAGAGATAAGGAGCGTGAGGTCAACAAGGAAGTCATATTTGGAGAGACGTGGCTCTTTTTTGGCTGTCGCTATAAAGACAAAGACTTTCTTTTCAGGTATGTGTATTACACAAACAAACAAACACACACACAATTTTCCAGTGTTCTGTCGGTAACCTGATTATACATGATCTTTATAACCTGAGAGATTTTTTTTTGTATATGAGTGACTTGGTCTGTTAGCTTCACACAGAACACGTGCTTGCGTTTAAAAACATTTACACAATGCTGAGGAATAGGAAAAAGCACAGCCCAGAATGCAGAGGTCTTAAGACATAATATAAATGATACACAGCTGCTACAGTAAACCCTCTCACAATGCTAGCCCCGCCCTGGATTCCTCTGATTGGTTCATTGTTTTGAAACTTGACTGAGTGGTGTTGCATATAAAAAGTTGTTCGAAAGTATGTTAAAAATGTGGCACTCATTTGCTCAAGACATTGATAAGGAAGCGAGACATGCACAGACAGACATTTTTGGCTGTTGCGTCCATGTTGACATGGAAAGCAACTGAACAGCAGTGCATGTGTAGATATGTGTTTTTCAATGAGTCTTGGCATCTTGACTTCTCCTGTTTGCTGTCAGCCAGTTGCTCCTTTGTCCTGGAAGGTAATGATTGGAAAGCAATGAAATTAAAGCACTCCCTCTGAGAGTATGAGTCATATGATATGAGGCATTACATGAGATGATTGGGGCCTGGCTGTCCCATAGGCACACAGTCATAACTCACGCACAAGGTCTTGAGTAATGACACTGGTGCTTGGATCGGTGAGTGTTAAGTGTGTAAATATGTGTGTGTTGTACACACAACATTGTATCCCAGAGCTTGCTTCTACTGACACAAGAGCTAATAAAAATAAGATTCAAAGTCGAGGTCCTGGCATGCTGTTTAAATCTGTCTATCTTTGCCTGTAGTGGTCACAGACATTAAAGGATTCCCTCAGGGTCCACTATGCCACATTGGCAAGTGACAAAATTTACCATCTGTAAATATTTCTTGCTGGCAATGAAACTCCTTTGCACTTTAATTAAAAGATGTATTTTTATAATAAGTAAATTATTTAACAGTTTTTCTCCCTTGCATCTTAGTAAAAAAAAGCAGCATGGGTCATTTTGCCCTTTCCAGCCTCACACAAAATCATCTTTTAGTGAAGGATGCACGATTCAGTGAAGACACATGAGTTTTGTAAATTTGGTTTAATTTTATGATTTTGATATTCCAGACATTGCCACATAAATGTTTGGATGAACCAAATATTTAAAGCATCTCAAAAAGGCTTCTAATAGTAAGTTTTCAAAATATGAGTGAGACAGATGTTTCCTGTAGTAGAGGATTTGTATGTGTTTGTGTATTTAACGTGTATTTCAGACTATTACTCGTGCTTTTCAATTTTAGCTATGTAGTGCATTACAATTCTCTAGAAAGTTCACTAGTAAGTCTTTATTTTGTTTACTTGCCAATCCCAGTTTTTTACTTTTGCCTTTAAAACCTGCTTGTTCCCTTATTTGTAAATCTGTTCACATTATGGTTTCATTTATCATTTGTCTCTGCATTGATTAAGTTGATCGATGAAAAGTATTTTGTATTGTTTGGAATAACACCGTCTTTGTCTGCAAACTTTATTAAGCCAGGAAAATAGAAACCGCCAATAACATTTGAGCTGAGGAAACTGCTAAACCCTGCAAACTAAACACTGGCTGAATGAAAGTGCAAACAGGGTAGCTGTTAAGCACGACTGCTTAGGAAAACAGAGTCTGCAATCATTTCTAATCAAGCTTAACACACAGCAGTGTTAAAAGGGTGAAATCACCCTAATCGGTGCTGTTGACATATTGAACACTTATCTTAGAAGGAGCCACCAATGAGCTTCTGTCGTTTTGTGTTTTGTAGAGTTATAGATTACCTGAGGTATTGGGGGGGTGACTGTGATCCTGGAAAAAAGGACAACTGAATACTCACATTTGTTTTGTTTGCAAACATTCAATATCTCGAAGCAAGTCTGGGGTGATTCCTCAAATTTAATGAAAACAAAACTTTTTAAATGTAAAAACATCAAAACCCAAGTGCTTGGTCATATAAATACAACTTGATTATAATAAACATAATTAATTTGTATAGTAAACTATTGGCCTTGCTGAGTCTAATGGCCTGCAACTGTTGGCTTGTAATCTTTCTGTCAGTGTATATAATTCTTAATATCAACTAATAACTTGTATGACAAAACTGCCAATAAAGTGTCAGTTTTTGATTTGGTTATTAGGTTACATTGATTAGATTTTTGATTATTTATAGGACTAAATTTGGAGCACTAAATCATGCATATTAAGGCAATACTATTAAAATAAATCTTGATGGCAGGTTTTGCATAAGAAAGCACCACTCATTTTCTTTAAGCTTGGTTAAAGCTACAAAAGGTCTTCTTTTGGTTAGGTAAATGTAAACTTTGTTTTATTTTGAATAGGTGTCAATAGTCAGGTTTCCGCAGTCCATGTAAACACAGTTATTTTTGTGCAAACATTAGAGTATCCATCTGTTTAAATTTCACCCTGTCCACTTCCTGTCCTCTGATGCTTCATTAAAAATGTATGGCAGATGCCTGAAAAAGGTGCGAATTTAAGTGAATTTATTTTTTTACCTAAAGCATGAAAAAAGGCAATATGGCTAAAAGTGAGCATACACTCTAAAAGCTTAACACATAAGCAGAGCGATCCATTGCAAAATGACACTCAAACCTTGAGCTTGACCCTCATTTTGATGCACAAACATTTGTTAGGAGCTTTAATAAGCTGAAACCACTTTACTGGAGCAGTTTTTAACAGCATTCTTAAAGTTTTATCACCTTTTTTTGTCAGATGGATGACGGAGATTGAATTTCAAATGGAACCCACTAATGAGTTTCATTGTTATAACTGTACTGTGCCAAAACCTGATTTGTAAAGGTTTAGTTAAACTAAAAATGATCTTGGACTGATGAAATAAAGGGTGAAATACTGTAATAAACACATTACTGCTTTATTTCCAGAGAGGAGCTGGAGAGATTTGTTCATAATGGAACTCTGAGCCATCTGATCGTGTGCTTCTCTCGAGATGAGCCTGATGCACAGGAAGTGGTTAAAAGATCACGATATGTCCAGCATAACTTGCTTCTTTATGCTAAGAATGTTGCCAACATCCTTCTTAAAGACAAAGGCTGTCTCTATGTTTGTGGGTGGGTACAAGCAACAAATCTGCGAGACACTTTTATTGTTTTTATTTATAGGCTGTATATTGACCTTTTTCAGCTTGGTCTGTTTGTTCCTAACTGTTTTTGCACTAGATTTGTTTATCTTTTATTTTATATAATATATTGTTATTGGTCTTACGAGTCTTGTGTCTGATCTCTCAGTGCGTGTAATGCTAAAAAAAATATTTTTCATAATCCAGCATTAAAATGTAAAATGTAACTTGGCCCACTCTGCTGACGAAATACTATTTACAAATGATATCATGGGCTCATTTTTCACTATCCAATCACATAACGATAAACAGAATCAAGTCCCGCCCCTATAATGTTTTCCACTGAATATGAATACTGAGAATATTTGTGTACCAAATGCATTTAATGTTGTATTTAAGAAGTTACATTATCCAAATGGCTTGCTGGACTTCACTATTTTATCACTGCAACATTCTTCTCATCAATAACAACCATGTTTTCGCAGGGATGCAAAGAAGATGGCAAAGGATGTGAACGACACATTACTGGAGATCATAGGAAATGAGCTTCAGCTCGATAAGCTGGAGACTATGAAGACGGTAGCCGGACTCCGTGAGAAGAAACGATATCTGCAGGACATCTGGAGCTGAGAGACCTTAGCATCTTATTCACAGACACAGATGAGCAAACGGCTTCTCCTCCGTTTCAGTTCAAATGTGCACCACAGGTGTCATTGAGTGATAGGAGAACTTATTAACTAACCGCTTTTCAACTGACTTAACAAGTCCCTAGGGTATTTTCTTTCTTCTGCTTTTCACATATTTCAGAGTGTTATCTGACAGTATAGTTAAAACACTTAAGATTAGATACTGTATGTTTGCTCAAAACATTTTAACTGTGCCTTTTATCCAATTATTAAAGAAGACCCATATTACTGTGTCATTCTTTGAGGAACGTTTCTGTAGAGTTTAGATACAGCTAGCAGGATAAAGACACTATAATATGCATAATTCATCAGACTCGGAAGGCGAGAGACGGTTTCACCACCAGACTGGAGCAACGGCTGCCAGACGCGTGAAACCAAAACATGACAGACTGGATGAGAAAACTGTCAAAAGCTGCCAAATCCAAAATCATCATCAGTATTCCTGCGTTTTCAATTCCAACAGTTTTTAATAAGTGTGGATAGATCAGAGATGATGCTCTTGCCCCTGTGTCTTTTCTTACCTAAAGCCCCCAGATGTTTAAGATTTGAATTCTTCTCAGATGTCCACCACAGTTGTGTTGGCCTACAGTGTTGGTGAGTGGATTGTTGCACGCCGGTTTAATGTCAGACCTGTTAAAGCAAGAAAGCATTTTAATGCATTGTTTATACCACTGTATATGTGCTTAAAGGGTAAAAAATGAAATGCATACAAAACGTTGAATAAAAAAAGAACATTGTTATACTGTACCAAATACGTAGGCTGTGCTTTAATATTTGGAACATAGAGGTAGAATTTTTTTGAAGAATTATGAAGCCCCCAAAATTTGCCTGTTTATTGATGACATTTTCTCACCTTCACTGAAGCTCACGTTAAGATTCGAAATGATTCTTCAAAAATACATTTCTGTTCTAGAGAACAAATAACAAGGATTTGGAACAACATGAGGGTGAGTAAAAAACAGAATTTTTAAAGAGAACTATTCCATTAAATGACTTGCGATGGGGAAAACAATCTTTTCTAAACTACTCTTTTGTGAAACCTAATCAGTTAAATGACATTTCAGTTTTTCTGTATTCCCTAGCATGGTGGCATTATTCATAATCTTTGTGACCTTTCTTTACATGCGTCCCAGACCACTCTTGTCTCAAGTGTTATTGCATATAAAACAGACTTAAGAGTTTTCTGTCTGTCACCAGCGTCTGGAAAACACTGATTGTGCAAGAGGACTCTTAAAGGCTGTGATTCACGGCAGCAGCCTTGAGGGTCAGCAGGCTAATGAGACAGTTTTATCAAGAATAAATAATTATACAGTCAGTCACCCAATGAGGTTATAAAGTTTATGAATGCCAACTTAAGGATTTCACATCAGTTGTGAAGATCGTAAATCTATGAATTAATAATGTTGTCGTAGCTAAAAAGGGGAAGTTATAGCATGAGTTATGTTGGCACTGATTTGGGACGGTCAGGCTTTTATTAGGTCTTAAGTGTGGTGTTTAAAATTTAAAACATGCACTTGACATTTTATGTGCGATATAAAATGGTCTTTGATTAGAAGAAGTGAATGATGGTTTTAGAAAAACAAAAGACAAACAGGGATTAATTGGGAATAAAATCTCTGTGGAAACAATCCCAGGATTGTTAAAAGTGAATACAGAGTGGGGCTTAAAGTTTGTGGACACTAAGGTCTCAACAAACTACTAACTGAAGTTTTTTTTAACATTTCTATGTTAACTATTAAACAATGGTATGTTTACTGAAAGTCATTTGATGTTTTAGCAGAGTAAACGCAGGTCTACTGCACCATCAAAACAATACTTACAATAATAGACATGTTTTAATATATTTTACAAGCAGTAAAATTTAAACACTTGAATTTTACTTCATTTTGCAACAAACATCTTTAAAAGAAACGCCACTTAATTTGATATTTTATCTAATCCAATTGACATTTGTACAGTTTATCCAAAAACCTTGAGGTCTCTTAACCTACGTTTAAAAGGAATCTGCATCGCGTGTTCTTGAGTGTTTCCGGTATTAACCCTAATAAAAGCTAAAAAATAATCTAATTTCACTGAAAAGTTTTGTAGACCCTGTTGAAAATCTGATGAACCAAACCGTTTTTTTCTATATTTCCCATAATTCTCTTTGTCTGTTTAGACTGTTTGTTTTTCTGTTGGCTTGGGGGAGGATGTAATTCTCAGGACGTTACTGCAAAGGCATTTCAATGAAAGCCATAATGAATGTACTGCATTAATGATGGGTTTGCTTCTAAATTAGATGCTCTTAATTAAAAAGGTTCAAGGTGCCTTTATGACCAGAGTGCAAAGACGTGAAATGGTAATCTGAATAAATCAGCAAGGCCAGGAATGTGAGTGGTAGATATGATATATCTCTTGTTCAGAATGGCTTAAATGAAGCAGAAAACTGTGTACTGGGTTAATGATTATCATTAGAGTAGCCTCTGCCTGCCTCAGCCTTCCAGAGTTTGTATTACGACACCTTAATGTCCATGATTGTTGACCAATCCTGAGAAATCACGTTTGTTGTAAAGGGGAGGCTAAAGATTTCTTAAAATCTGACATGCTTGTTTGATGCTCATAGAATGTTGATGCTCTCATAGACCTCCAAAAAACTTAATTTAGTGTAGGGGCAGATTTTCCAAGCTACAGGCTACCTAATAATTATAAATAGGCTGTTTATTGTTCAAACACAATGTTTAAAAGGTAAAAAAAGTAGCAGAAGTTTAACTACACTAAGAATAGGTTTTGTTTAGTTAATCATCGGCAGCCTATGAAATTGTAGAGCAGATAATGAAATTAGGGGGTTGTTTTATATTAGGGTATTTTTTTATACGTTATAGGTTTTATTTGAATGCATTTTAAAACAAAGTACAGAGAGACTTGTTAATCAACAACATTCTGAAAGCAAATATGAAGTGTGGCTTATTTTGTTATTTTTAGTGGATGAAATGTACACAACCATACCAGGTATTGTGGTGTAAAAAAGGGGCGATAGGGAAGTCAATTTGTTCTTATAAATACTAAAAGGCCTTCGGTACAAAGCTAATTGATTTTCCATCTAATGAGCGCTGTGCTAATGATCCTGAAATATGAGTTGAATGCGTCAGATGAAGCGACCAAGAGGCCAAAATGTTCTTTACTAATTTGTTTTAAATTAAACTTTATGCTGATTAGCTGTCAGAGAATTCCAACATCTGTCCCTTGATTTTATGGCATAAACGGTAAATGCAAAAATGTTCTAGACAGCAGAAGTGTCAAAGCAAGTATTACACACAGCCAATTATTAGAATTGCTGATGTTTACAGGTTCAGCAAAAGTCATAGCTGTTGTAGTCATTGAGGTAAATTGAGTATTATAATTTCACCAAAAGTATGACTATATTGACATTACCATTATGGGCTAAATCTGTGATGGCAGATTGCAAGTTACACTTGGAGACTCATTTATGCAGCGTCTGGGGTGGAATCTGGTTAAAACAACACTGTGACAAACAAACAAACATTTATTGGAAGACTTGGTTCATAAGGAAAATTATCTGCTTTTTGCTACCCAGCTCAGTTAGGATGTTAGAATCTATTATATTGCATCAAAGCTTTTTGGGACCCTTCACAGAATATGCTGTGAAAATGCAGTTTTCATTTTTTCCACCCTTTATAACTTTAGCTAATATGATAGCTACATCTGCTTTATAATGGTAATGCTTTCAAATGGAAATGTATAATGGAAACCCTTTTTTTTTCAGAATGTCCAAATATGCTTAAAATATATAGTAAATATTTTTGGTAAAAATGCAAAAACATCTGTTAGGGTTAAGTAAGTGTTCATAAATAGTTGTGTATAAACCCAATAGTCTATGGAATGTCCCCATATAGATAGCTAAGTAAATGTGTTTGTGTGTGTATGTCAGGACAATGTGGTGTCTGGAATAAGTGAGAATGAAAGTCTTTCCACTTTATTTTAATCTGACTGAAGTCTGCTTCAGCTTGTTCATTCAGTTGAAACCAATTGTCCTTGCTTCTTAACTTTTTAAACCCTAAAATGTAATTTGCGGTTTCAAGGTTGGCCATGTCACGTAAACAAATGCACTTGTAAGACACTTTCTGTCTTCCATAGCTGTAACCTAATTTTCACTTGATACATATGCATTGAGTTAGTCTAAAAACAGAACGGTTTTATTGATGTACCGCCACAGCTAGGGCAACAACATGAAAGATTTATTATTAAAAAGATTATTAAGAAGATTATTAAAGATTAATAAATGCTGTGGGTATTGTTCATTGTTAGTTCAAGTTAACTAAGGTACTTACCTAATGTTCCAGAACCTTATTGTTAAATGTTACTCATGTCTTATATTATATTGGCTTGTTAAAATTGTAAAATTGGCACCCATGTTACCTTTCTAAAGGTGTGATTTCATCCCAACATATCTTAAAATGTATTAATTTGAGGTGTTATAATGTAACACTTTTTTTTATCTGATAAGGTGTTTAATGTTGTATCTTAAAAATCACCTTATGAGACTGAAGAAATCACTGTATTAATACATTTTTAGAAAACAAGGAGTCACTATAAATATTCAGTCTTCAGTTTCATGTATCAGTGGGCTGAAACGTGTTATAAATCCAGTCTTTGGAACTGTGGGTACAAGTGACTTGTATTGAATTGAAGCAGGTACCGTATTCAACTCTAATCCACTGGCTCTGCTGCACATGCATGTACAAAACACATTATTCCTGTCTGGTCACAGTGGCACTCCATCAGTGAGACTGTGATTTATGACACCGAGCCTTTCCTTTTGCTTTTAATCCCACCATTTACTTGCAGGATTGCACACGGCTGCCGGTTTTCATCTTATTTGACACATATTCCGACCAATCCATGCGAGCTGGGACCAAACATCTCCCTCGCACATCATCTGCAGAGACCGGCCTGAATTATATCAGCATCCCTCTCTGTGCATTTAATGCCTTTAATGATATGAATGTGAGGGGGATTTAAAGCAGATAAACATGCCCGCCCGTGGAGACAGGCCAAGAGCCGAGGCTGAGATTTCTATTTAGAGAAGTGTTTAATTAGTTGTTGTCGCTGAGTCTGATGCTCTGAGACTAGAAGCTGGTAAGAAGTGGGAAATTCTGAGTGTATGAAAGATGAAGGACATTGCGTTTTATTTTAGGGGCTCACATAAGTGCATGAAATAAATGTGTTTTAAATGGGCATTCGTGGCCTACTGGTTAGTCTGACTTGTGACCAGAAAATTGCTGGTGTGACTTCCAGTACTGGCTGGAAACAACTGAGGTGCCCTTGAGCAAGACAACTTACCCCCAATTGTTCCCCAGGCACTTTGCTGCACAAGTCATTTCAATTTCCTGTTTTTTACTTGACTGGTTTGAAGTTGTTGTAAAATAAAGTTAGACCACGCAGGATTTAAATTAATAAGCTGAAGTGACTTGTACAGCCAAGTTGCTTAAACTTGAAAATTTAATGCAGCAAAGGTTTTTTTAACAGTAAACTGCGGTGCTGTTTACAGTATTTTCTCACTACTCTTCTTCTTTCTTATTGACTGCTTATTAATGTTGGTTTTGTTTCTGAGCACTGCTGCATTGCAATAGAGACAATAGTGGGACGTTAAGTTGCAATATGCATTCAGAATTTATATGTTTTTTTCTAAGCACTGCTATTGACTTTCCCTGAGGATTCTAGCAACAATAAGGTTATGTCTAAATAGTTATTCAACCAGTTTACAGATTAAATGGATGGTGTTAAACGTTTGATTAAGTCACACTTACCAGGCATTGTGTGAACAGACGATTAAAGCATCGATTCCATTTAAATCAGTTTTTGTCCTAATCAGCCACCATGAGCAGCAGGACATTTTGTCTCTTGGCTTCTATTTCTGTTGTTTGCGATGGGTAGCCCCGTCCACCATGAAATCTTATTGGTCCCCATGAAATTGCACTCAGTGTAACTTTACATAAAACATAAAATCTGTTCTGATTGGCTGACGCCTCATGCAGTATTTTCTGTAAGGTCAGGTAAACCAGTTGCATCATATCTGGTTAAGAGATTGGGGTCAGGTCACCTACATAATACTTTAGACTTTTAGGTCTAAGAAACAAGGCGAATCCATTTAAAATTAAGTGATAGTACAGCGAATGGGATCTCAATTTGAAATTCTCATCGGTTAATGCAATTGGTTAATAATAATCTAAAGCACACGTGTTAATTTTCTCTTTTGGGTGCATGATGGAACATCTGTTTTCACAAACCCAGTGTTCTCTGACACAGCAGGTGACCCTATATGGAGGTTTTTTTATATTCCAAAATGACACAGATATTAAACCTTCCCTTTCTCCATGTCTAATGCAATAATTAAACCCAAGCTTTAACACTTCATTGTTGAATCTGCCATATAAAGCCTTTGGTAAAAAGGTGTGGAAAATAGCCTCTGGTTCAAGCCCACTCACAGCATCCGTGTGATTAAGGCTATAAGTCCTTATCCAGTCTGGGCAGGTGATGATAACACTGTAATTGCTGACGTTCAGTGCAGCCCTGCTTTCCCATTTTGTAATAATATCAGTTTCACCATCATTCATTCGCAATTCGGTCAAAATAAGATGGATTGACCAATCATTCCCTCATGCAAGGACACCGTCATCTTAGCGGATGAGGTCAAATTAAATCATGGGAGGAGACTGAAATGGAGATGCCGACCCTGAGTGTAAGAAGGATTTCCTAATCGTGCATAAGCGGTGCTTGACTCTTCAGTTCGAAAGAAGGCCTTCTGGTATAGCATAGATTGTTTCGTGTCAGATATATGTCAGATATACAGTTTGGATTTGTTGGACATTAACAAATTCTGGTAAGGTATTAATGTAAACAGTTAACTTGTCATAAGTTAATGTAAACAGGCCAGACATGGATATTTTCTGTATGTGGTATTTTATTTTAAATTACTTTTAAATCATGTTGGAAGTTTGTTAAGGCACCCTACTTCTGTTAATATAGCTCTGTCTCAAAGGTCAAAGGTTGCATTGGAGGGGCTTTGTTTAACTACATTTAAATTGTACATAGATTGACTGTATTTTGCTATTATGTTTTCCCTGTTCATTTAAATTTAAATGGAAGTACTTTATCTTGAACAATACAGAGATTATTGAGATGACCAGAGGTGAAACACTTATTTTTCTGCATTAGAATTAGTGCAATGGGACATTTCCTCCCTTAAAAATTACATTTGATATTTATTTAATCGTTGAAAATTCTTTCCATTTTGTTACATTAGCTATAAACTGAATAGTGATTCAGAGAGAGCGTAAGGGGTGAGAGAAATTAACTTTTCAGAGAGTTAGACCATATGTGCAGGTTGGCAGGTCACTGCCACACATTATACAACAAGCCATCAAAACTGTATTTATGGAAAATGTTTATGCATATTAACAGAGCACATTTAATGTGTTTGTGACAATTTGCAGTTAAAAGTTGATATACTGTACCAAAGATGTTATTAGCTGAAGTCAGAATACTTTATTTTTGTTAAACCCATATGGCATGTACTTCATTATTTTTTAACTTGTGTTTGAGAGGCTGTTTTTCAAGGTGGAAGGTGACTAAATTATAATACAGGCTACCCATTCAGTCTTATTTTTTGACTGGAAATTATTCACACATTTGA
This sequence comes from Ambastaia sidthimunki, assembly GCA_036877625.1. NCBI lineage: Eukaryota > Metazoa > Chordata > Actinopteri > Cypriniformes > Botiidae > Ambastaia > Ambastaia sidthimunki. Next base: position 24,763 of record JAZGTK010003622.1, read on the forward strand.
AATGCAAGCCTGAAGGAGCCTGTGAGGTTCAACTTCTGTCCATTTCCATGGTCCTTTTTTCCTTTTCATGTTTCTGTAAGTCATTAAACAGGCAGGCTGGCCAGAAACTGGGCCACGATGAACTGTGTCCCAGACACCTCATTATGCAGACAGATGTTAGAGAAGAACTCCTCTCTTAGCACTGATAAAAGCTAGATTTATTTTATCAGAGGGAGTCTGTACAGTGGATAGAATGTGACCTATTGGGTTGACTTATCACTGTGGAAAATATCTCATGCTCTTCAGGCTACAGCTAAGACTTGATATCCTGGTGGCGTAGACTTTGTTTAGCGTGCAGGAGGCAACCAGGTTCAAATCCCGACCTATATATACAGTGTACATGTTGTTTTTTAATAAAGCTGTAAGGAAAATTACAACAAAGCCTGACAGCCAGAGATCGCTGTGCATTCTTGTTGTATAGCAAAAGGGCAACTTTGGCATTTTGATCAGTGTTCTGGAACAACATGAGGGTGAGTAGATGCCTGATTCTGATGCTTCTAAACACTGTGCCGGGTTCACAAAAACAGTGAACCTGGCACAGTGTTATTCAGTCTTAATGAAAATATTAGTAAACACATTTGACTTGCTGTTCTAGAAGAGTTGTTCTCAACCTTTGTGCTTTCAAAACCCCCAGTGTCCACAATATCTGAAGCACCCCAACCATTCACAATTTATATTCATTAAACTATTCTACAGCTTAGCATACTTAGAAAAATGTTTATTTTATTATAAAATTAAGCAAACGCGATTCAGTTGCAGGTCATGGGCTGAAGGACGGAGGAACGAAGAAACAGTGAAGAATCAGTATAAGACCTGAGAGGCAGCCAGGAGAAGAGTACAGCAGACGACTGCTTAAATCCTCCCCAAATAATGATTGACAGGACCAGGTGACCAGGTTCCTCCCAAACTTGCTTTTAAAACTTCATCTAACCACTAATACCTCTTTCCTCAGGAAAAAAGTATCTTTTTGAGAAAATATTTCAAGCTTGCATGGAGGTGGAGGTCACTTTGATATAGAAATCTGGGGCATAACGCATTAGTCATTACTGTCTGTCATCTGGACAGGTTACATTTCTCCAAAGTCATACAGTACCTCACTGGTGAAAAACGAAAAAGACAAATATGTTACTTAATGTTTAACAAGACACCTCAGACTATAATTACCTCAATCACGCTGAACTGAAACAATTCAACAGAGTTTGCTTTGGAATATTGAACTTCTCAAATGATTCATAAAGACAAATTATAGTCAAACGTGGCAGTAATTCGAAACGTATGTTCTTTATCAACCTTATGAATTTTGAAATAAAATAATGGGCTTTCATATTTTTGATTGACAATCATAGATTGCTTTTCTGCTTCTTGACTTTAATTGTTAAAAGGACTTAATTACAACAAAGCAGCATAATTTAAAGCTGCTCAGACTCATATCAGGTGAGATTTAAAGTCTGCAGACACTTCAGTAAGCCAATTGTGTTAACAATGAAATCTGGTGTGACTCCAGTTTGGAGTGAACATGCATAATAATGTCTTTTTCTTTTTGTGCCTGTTTTATTACTGCTCACTGCATAATGATGGAATTTGATGAAAACAAAACAAACGGCTTTAATTAGGGTCTGAGAAAATGTTGTCCTTGTTGTATTTACTGCAAAGGGGAGATAGAGAGTCTGTGTTGTGTCCTTGAGAAAATGTGTAAGTTTTACAAATGAATTGCTAGCTATAAAGAGACAGACACAACTTCTATTTTTGTCCTGATAAAAGCCAGTGTTTCAAAACTTTATTTGTTCATGCTAGTTTACATAATGAATATATACAATTTTACCATTCTGGAAATTGGTGCTGTAACATGACATTTTCTGGAGATGATTGGCATTTAAAAAGGCAAAAGCATCCACTTACATAATTATGTGACACCCAGATTCCCAGAACAGGGAATGTTCTCAGAACATTAGCTAAATTCGAAGTTTTAAAAAAACATTCTTGCAGTAATGTTAGTAGAACTTTATTTCAATGTTATATATCATGTAA
>JAZGTK010003623.1:0-26829 GCA_036877625.1 Ambastaia sidthimunki
TTGTTAGCTGGGTAATGCCATGAACTTCCACCTCTCATTTCCTCATGCTGTATCTCCTCACAGGGCATTCTTCCTCTTTCTGCTATTGAGGTCCGTCTGATCCCTCAGCAGGACTCCAATTCTCCACATATGTTTGAGATTAGCGGTGAGAGCTTATATCATCCCCTCATGAGGTCAAAATGTCCTGATTATAGTAATATACTGATTCATGAAATGCCCTACAGGGCCTATGGTGGACTCCAAGATCTTCGTTTGTGCCAGTGCTGCAGAAACAAAAGTTTGGATGGAGAACATTGAGGACAGAAGATACAAATGCCTGCGGCAGCAGCTCAGCCCCTCTCATAGTGCTCTTTCATATCTGGTACATTTTATTTAGTATTTTATACATTTTGGTAAATCAATGAACAGTTTATTCTTGCCAAGAGAACCATAGAAGAACAGTACAGCTGAACTATCTTCATTTAAAAGTTGGAGTGACATTTTTCCTCACTGTTCCAGATACCATGTGATGAGAGCTGGAAGAGGGAGGAGCTTAAAAGATACTTACTGCGGTCTCCCATACTGCAGTGGGAGGGGATGCCCATTCAACACATGGGCTATCCAAAATACATTTCACTGGTGCATATTAGCAGCAGATACTCAAAGGTTAGATACTGCTAAGTTAAACTATAGTTAGAGAGTGTTATTTATGTAATCCAGAACAGTACTAAACAGTTTTCTTTCAAACAGCAGGAAAGGATCTTGCTGGGGCCTCAGGAACGCCTGCTTGTGCTGTTTCCTTGTGATCTGCTCATTCTGTCCATTGACTGTCAGCGTGTTCGTGTGAAATATGAGGTAAAATGACCTCAGTTTGTATGTGGTGAACTTTATTTGCCCCGTTTTCGAGTCTACTATAAATACATTTTGTTCCAACATCACTAACTGACACTGAGTCATATCATGGTTTCATAATAAAGGGTCGGTTACCACTTAAGAGTGTCAAGGCTCTGGAAAGGTCAGCACTGCCTGGCAGACTGGAGTTTGAACTCACAGGTATGTTTCAGTCAACAGTATCATACTTGCAGAACTTTTTTATCTGTGCATCTGCCTGTTAGCCCACCATGACACTTAGATGTGCAACATTAGGATACAAATCTGGAGAGGCTAGCAAAAGCAAGCTAGTTTAAAAGTATAAGATCCCACACTCCATTCAGAGCCCTGTACCCTGCCTTTAAATGCTTGTAAGCCCAAGGCCTTAGTTCCTTCTTTTCTACTTGTTATTTATTATAAGTTTCTTGTCATTCAAAAACTATTATTTTTAATTAGACAGTATGATAAGAGGGGCCCAAGAAAAGCCTTTTATTGTATTGCATATGCATTGGGCCCTGTGAATTTTAACAGCAACCATGTCCTTAAACAACAGGCCTGTCACTTATACCAGTGGCAGAGGAACTGGTTTATGAGAGTAATGTTTATAGGCCTACTGCTGAGTGCTGCTGTGTGAACTTCCCACAGTTACAGCAGCCACAGCAACAGACTTCATAACACTTTTGTGGCCTCTGGCTACAGGCCTTTGTATAAAGGCACGTAATAAACCCCTAGTGTTTTTACTCTATTATAGCAGTTGTCCAGAGTTTGCTGGCATGACGATATATTGGACCTTCATAAACCTTAAGACAACCGAACATTTCGTCTGTGTGACCAGTTAAGAGTCAGAAATCAAGTGATCTGTTGTAATCGCAGATCTTATGACTCACCGTCACAAAATAGCCATATGATAAACACACTCAGTCTGGCTTCTCAGTGTTCCTCCTACTGCATGTATTTTGTTTAACCACTAATAAGGCAATAAGCCAAGTTATGTAAAATGACTTTGACTCAAAAACAGTCTTGATTAAAATGTCGCAAGCTTTTTATATAAAGAAACTACAGTTAGAAATTTAGATAAAATAGAAAAAAGTAAATTAGAAACCCTAAATTGGCGCATGGATGCTTCATGTTGGTTTGAATAGATCTGTTTCCGACAGAATTTAAACCACACAATAATTTGAAACAAGTCCAGTCTGTTTTGTAAATCTGGGGTTAATGTGATTTCCAGGTGAATTAATGGAACCTCTGCTAGTCTCCTGTATTTACCCTGAGGACTATCAAAGCTGGATCTTCCAGTTGCAACAGGTAAAGCAGGAGCCTTTAAAAACTGATTCTGTTCATTTACAGATTCATCTTAATTAATGAGTTAATGATTCGTATGATAGAGCAAATAAACACAGTTTACACAGATTTAAATATAGCCAGAAACTCTAAGCAGAACATTAAATCTTAAGCACATTAACATGCAGTTTTTCATCTCCCGCAGCCTGAAAAAGTGGCAGATTCGTTGCCACATCACACGCCTCCACCTATCATGCCGAAAAAGCGCAGAAGCTGAGGACACTGTGAATGACTGGACGGAGTTTATCTGACACGTCACAAATACTCCATCGCTCATTGTGGTCAATGAATGCTGCTGATGACAAACAGACATTTACTATGAACCGCATTTTACAAGCTACAAATCTGAGCACAGCTTTGTGAGATACGCAGAGAAATATTCAATAGCTAGGAAACTGTACAGACCATTCTGTTAGTCATTTATTTCCATATATTTCTGTTTCTGATTGAGGACACACATGCACGCATTGGTGCAAAGCTGTTTAAGATGTAATAAATTACATTAATTAGCTCTGGGAGTCCAGACATGCATTTCTATCTCTTATCTCCCAACTGCAGTATCTTTTTACATCAGCTGGAAACTCTTCAAGACTGTTTAAGGTAGAATAGCCATCACAAATAAACGCTTCAAAAGAGCTGCTGTAAAAAGTGACATTTATGTTTCAACAGCATCTTTGAAATCTCTGTGATTTGCTTCCAATACGCCACAAGTAAGCCTTTAGGTTTACTGCGAACCTTTTCAGAACCCAGGACAAAATGTGTATAGAAAATTTACATATCCAGCAGAGGGCATGTTTTTGCCAGGTAGCAGTTATTCTTGGAACACAATCTGTTTTAAACGTATCCAAGTTTCTGAGGTTTTACCTCGTGTGAGGTCTTTTGTTAGTGGCAGGTTTATAGATGTTTATATTTATGAATTATAAGGAATGACCTCATTCTGTGTGTGTTAAACACATCTGGTGTGTTAGGTGTTGTCGCTGTTGTATGTATATCTTGTCTTTTATCATTGTTTTTGTGCAAATGGCATGAACTTTCATGTGCTCAGGAAAGACAATGACCCAGCTAACAGATAATGTTCTGAGAACATAGGCTAACTTTCAGTTTGCATTTATTTGTATAGCGCTTTTCACAATTCAAAGCTGCTTTACAGAAAATGAAATTTGAACATTCTCTAAAATGTTTTTACAGTAAAGTAGAACTTTTTAAATGCTATATATCATATATATAAAAAACCTTATTCTTAAGTTGTTAGGAAAAGGTTCCAAACTTTTACAGAATTAAAAACTTTGAATAATGTTCTTAAAAGCAAACATTGATTTTAACTGGATGTTTTATTGTTCTTAAAACGTTTAAGATAACATTTTTAATGGAAACTTTAGGGAAACATTCTTTTGTGGCAAATTTTGTTTCATTTGCTCTTTGACATCAAACGTTGTTTGCCAGTTTATTATCAAACGCAATTAAACTCTAATGAGAAATTATAATTAAACTCTGAGGAATTTGGAATAATTAAGCTAAAGTTCTAGAAAATTGGAAAAATCAGACACCCAACGGCAGAGCCAGAAGGAAACTAATCTTTTCCTTCACTAGTTTTCTCAGGCTCTCTGTCACCCCTATTCTTTATTTATGGACTCACTCCTTCCTTTAAGAAAACAGAAGACAGTAATTAAGCAGGTGAGGATACACAGACAAAACAGTAAGTTTAAACTTTGACCCAGATACACCATATCTGTGTGTAATGTGTAAGACCCAGGACAGACTTTTTTGAACATGGCCCCCACAAACACTTTACTAAAAAAATGGATTAAACATAATTGGAAAGAAACCAGAAAAACATTGAATAGTTTTAAAATATTGAAAGGTTTTTCCAGATTCATGGTTTATCAGACTTTCATCTTGATAGAAAGCTTGCTGTGAATTGTGAGAAATAATAAAACTGTTTTTTGTGTAGTTGCACCTTGTGGACAGTAGAGAGCAGTGTTGTTAGGTTTAACTTTTGCCCTTATGCCGGGTAAGCAATTTATTTCTTTGCGCTATTTATGTGACCAGTATAAACTGTATGTAAAGTTATTCAGTGCAGTTAAACTGGACAGCATGCACACCAACATTAACGTCAGCTGGTTGTCAGCTTTCCTTGATAATTATACTGTAAGAATTTAAACCCCTGCTCGACCTTGACTTCATTAATATTGTGTTGTGCAACGACGCAGGGAACATTTTCATGCTTGAATTACGACAGGAGCAACGGAGACAGAAAAATGCTTTAATAAACTAGATAGATAGATAATTATCGCAGCAATGCTGTAGCAAAAATTACCCTGAAGTGATGCGTTCTTGAACCTTGTGTAAAGGGAGATAGGAAATTAAGTAGAATGACAGATTATTGGCCCATAATGAATATACGATGAAGACTAATTTAAAATTTTGATTTACCTAATAATTAATGCAGTTTGTCTCTTTTGAGCATATTTGTTTTATTTCAGTAGACATTGGTGGCAAACCACGCATAAGTGCAAAGCATATAAAATGAATACAAAATGTTTCAGTGAGATGTAATAAATTGCTTTAATTAGAAATGCATTCCTGGGCCTCTGGAGTCCGTCTCTTATCTGTCTCTAACCGCGCTTCTTTTCTGCAGTCTTTCACTCTGATTTACAGCAGTTGGAAACCATTCAAGGTTTGTAGAACAGCTGTGACAAAGAAGCTATTCTACTTACCTTGTACCCGGCTGCTTTATTGCCCCATGGGATATGAGGTGAGTCTGGAATGAAACTCGTGTTTATGAGGCATTCTTTGTTGTAGCTGTGTGCATTGTTACAGTAAGGCTGCTTTACACAGGATCTTAAGGCTCGGCATAAGGCGTTTTCTTATTTGTCACAGACAACTCGAGACCTTTCTGGTTATAACATATGCATTTATTTTATTTACATAGTCACCATAAAGGATTATATTTCAAATGTGATTTATAGAACATGCTCAGGATATCAGGACCCCACAAAGAAATTGCCCAATAAAATCTGCATTGCGAAACACAAAACCAAACGGCAGTATCATTGATATAAATAACATCATTTTAAAGTTTGCTATATTTCCTACTATGCCAACACGATTAAGTAAATAATCCTCTATAGAAGACTGGTGGCATAAACTAATTTATGTTTATGTATGTTGCAATAGCAGCATCAGTCACAACGTCTAAAATTTGGTTCCAACATGCCACTAGCAGATTGAGCTTTTCTGTCTGACTGGTGAATAACACCATCAGAACTCCTCATAAAAAACACTTGTTAGTGAAATGGCTGATACATCAACTAAAACTGAACTGAACACATTTGAACTGGATGTTATTTTGTTACACATTTTATCAGAGTAGCCTATATGATGAGCCTGGGCCAGCTGTGTTTGCTCAGCACCATATGCTACATGCAGAAACGACACATGCTAGTCATAGCGAAAGAGCTAGCAACAAAAAAAACAAAGTTAATACAACTTGAAGAGCCAAGCTTAATAATCAACTGAAGTGCAAAACTCTTGATAACCACGTAATTCAAAAATGCAATGCATAGCTTTTTTTTTTCTATCTGCAATACATTTTAGAAGAGAAGATAAACATCTACAAGTTATACAGTTTAACTTACTACAGCTAGAATGTTAGCCATTGGAATTTTAAATAAATCACTCGGTATCATAAATTCGCTCTGGTTTGGTGAAAATGTTGCAGTGATGTTTGTTCCATACTTAAAGGTCTTAAAGAGTCTCTCCCACAAACTTTTGTGAGACACACTTAATGCGAATGTTTTCACGGAGGTTTCGCAAACGAGCACTGCGGCTTGTGATCTCCTCCACGTATGCTTTGGGGAACCAGCCCCTCTCTCCATCCGACATGCGGATCCCATCTACCCATCCTGTGAACAGAAAACGTGACAAAATATATATCTCTACTCCCTCTAAAATGTCCTCTAACTCCCCTCAGTAATAAATAGAGTGTACCCAGGAGAACAGAAATGATTTTCTTACCGTCACTTGTAATTGTTATAGCTTGAAGGATGTCTGCCTTCTCCAGTGTTAACTCGTCATGTTCCTGAGCCTGATAGCTCTTGATGCACTGCACCTGAGATAGATCTTTACAGACACATGCAGAAAAACAATGTTGAGATCTTTTGTAGACAAACATCAGCCATATCGGAAAGCATACAAATGGCTAAATGCTGATGACTGATAAGAAAGCACTTGTCAATGGATTTGCCAAAGTTAGCAAGGTTTGTGGAGTGAAATCTTTAAAGGTATTAGGAGTTTTGTTTGAGGCACTTTGTAGCAAGTAAACAGGATATCCTTGAGCAGAATGTTCTGCTTTGTTTACAAAGTTATGTTAGTATGAAAGTGATGACTTTACATGTCAGACAAAACAGCCCCCTTTTCAAAGAACAAGTAATGTTCACTTAGTCACATAGAGTGGGACTTTCAGTCAGTATAAAGTCTGGCCCACACAGCAGCTTATTCTGGAAAAAAACTCACCTACTCACTGGCATGTAAAGCCACCAAACACAGTCAATTGTTTGAAAGCCATTTAGCAAACAATGTTTAATCTGAAATGTAGTCATATCAGGAACGTACACACCATCATTCTCATTGGTCTGTTCAATAGCTTCCTTTGGATTGGAGGGAAACATGGCTGTGATCCACCTCTGTTTACTGCTCCTATATATAAAAGAGAATGTTCTTCAGTTATATGCATCCTTTGAGGACTCACTGCTTTGAGGAGCACTAACATCAATTTCTCTTGGACAGGTTTATGGATGTTAATATGTGTGAATGATAGGGATTGTCCTCACTCTGTGGGTGACTTGAGCAGGATCTGGTGTTTCAGCTGTTGTCCCTCACATAACTGCAGATAGAAGATAAAGCCTGAGATTCCCTGAAGTTTCTGGCTTAAATCTTTCACCTTGAGGTCCTCAATTTTTGCATGTACAAAGACCATGAACTTCCATGTGCTGTGACAGTAAAGAAAATTGTTATAGCTTTATGTAAACAATACAATAATATTTAACATCTCAAGACCAAATGACATTGTTTGCTAGTTTATCATTTTTAATATAATAGTTTTTTCAGTTTGTTGCCCATTCTCAATAAACTTACTCTTTCCTTCGGGACAGCAGAAGACAGTCATTAAACAGGTGGAGGTACACAGGCCTTGTAGTAAGTTTAAACTTTGACCCAGATATACTCAAGTTTTGTGTGTCAACCTCTAATAGTTCACCATGTTTGACTAGCCAGCGAGACTGAGAGATGAGAGGAAAAATCTAGAACAAAAGAAAATGAACATCATATTATTGAAAGTTTAAAGTACACATGCTTATATGTTTCAGGATGCCAATAGAAAAAGCATCAATTAAAAAACCCTGTACGCCTCTTAAAATACCCTGTAGGTTAATTAATAATGCAATGTTTCAAAATATCTTAATAAAACCACATTCTAGGACATCATCACATACTGTACATCCCATACAGAAATAGCTCAGAGAATAAATAAATTTAACATGGTGGAAAATGCGAGAAATGTTAATGGTACATAAATTTACGTTACATTCAATACTAAAAATAGTCAATTAGTTCAATGTCATTTTAACTGCAAATTCAACTGTTGAAACCAAGTCAACAGCCTATGTAGGCAGGCAGTAGGAATAGAGCTAATGTATACAAACATTGTACTTTCTATGTTTACCTAAACATAAAAGTATTAAATGCTTAATATTACATGCAAGTACCTTGCCCTCAAAGTGAATTTTCTTATTTAGATGAATTAGTTCCTCCATCCTCTTCATAGACTGTACACTGGAGTTACATTCCTTTATAATCTAGTGTGGACAGATGAGGGCTTTAATTCATTGAGCGCGTGTTCATGTTTTTGTAAATCATTATAAAGGCTTGGCTTTGCCACTGTTGCTCTCTTACCTTTTTAAGCTCATTAAGTGCTTTGGTGGCTGTGTCCTCATCTCGTGATCCAGGAGTTGTTCTTTTCAGAATATTCTACAATGAACACAATACACAGAATTATATTATGATATACCGTCTGTGAAATAAGTTGATGATTCTTCTAAGGTTTGATGGCAGTTGTCAACATTTATGACAGCATTTAGTAAACAAATGAAAGAAAAATGTCTCTCTGTGATCTGGTAACAAGTAAACAGCAACGTGTCACACACACATGACAGCTTGTGTTCAGATCACCCTAGATGGATGGTATTAGCAGGTGTAAAACAGGACCTGCATCACACCATAAACACTGTCTTGTTTGGCTTTGGATGATGGCATACCTCCACCAGCATTTTGAGGCGTGTAATTCTTTGAAAAGGAAGGATGAGGAACGATGTAAGAGGAAGCCTTTGGCATATTGGGTCTTCTTCCAGGCGGGCAAGGATTCCAGGGAATTTGGGATTCTCTTGTCTAAGAAACCACAAAGCAAATGTCTGAATCTCTTAAATATTGTTCACACCATGTCTACTTTGGCGTTGACTGTAAGAAGATAAGTATTCTTGTAAGTGACATGCTACTCATGAAATGCTTACAGTAGCCGTTGATAGGTCTGTTCCTGATAAGCTTGATTGGTGACATAAGGCAAATAAACCCTCCTTAGAGCAGGACAGTGTTCAAGGACAATGTCACACACATCAAAACGCAAAATGTCCCCTTCTAACCTGTGCTCCAGATCTTGAAGAAACCTATGGAGAAGGAAATAGATATGGGAAAGGAGAATTGAGGTACAGATAGTGTCAATATCTTTCAAAGATAGCAAGTTTTTGTTCCCTCACCTCTCACTGACTTCTTTTACATCTGGCAGTTTGGAGAACAGCCACTGTCTCTCCTGTGTGCCCAGACACTCACAGAGTTCAGAAGACATCATAAAATGGTCAACTGCAATAGATAAGCTACGTATGTATGAGGCCTCTGAGGTCACCAACTCAAACTTTGCCTGAAATGGGAAAAGAGTTCTTAGCTAAACATACTGGTAGATAAAGGATCTTTACTGGTAGATAAAGAAACATATCCTAAATATAAAGTCACCTCCTGTAGTTTACGCTCTTCGTTACTGAAGTTGTCCAGTTGTCCACTGGATCGAACATCAGGAATGTCCTGCCAAAGTGAGAAGGCGGAGCCACGTGATGAACGAAATGAACTGGATGGGGAGAGGTTGCCAGGTGACACTGAATCCCCCCTTTCTTCATCAGTTCCAGGCTCTGCTCCTTGCTGTCTCTGTATTTCTCTGTTAATAGCAACATCACTGTATTCCTGATACAAAATCACTGAGGGAGAAAAAGAAAATGGTTAAATTAACGTGTGTATCAAAAATATTTAAATTTCTAATCCCTCATTTAGCGGACTTACAGTTTGGCAGGAATCGTGATAGACGTTTAGAGGTACTATGAGGACTGCCTCCATCCTCATCAATGGAAACCTTTCTCATTCTGTGAAGAACAGATCGTAAGTAAATAATGTCATATTCCATTTATTAAGATGTTCTTTGTCTGTGATTGACTGAAGCACCTTTGCTTGGAGATCTTCCTTTGAACATGCAGGTTACAGTCAGCAGAGGGCAGTGGTGGCGCAGACCCCACAGGACTGTGTGGTGCACTGTCACTTGATCCCCCTGAGAAGCGCTGTCTAGAGTTGGGTTTGTCTACAAACAGAGAAGAGAGCGAGAAGGTATACAAAAGGGTAAACCGGAAAATTTAGCACCAAAGTGTTATAATGACATCACGGCACAAAAAAGTCTTTCATTGAGATAATCAACCCTGATGAGTCACTTACAGTCTGGGCTGAGGTTTCCAGACAGGTGGCGGTCCCGGGAGGCCACGCGAGCAGAGAGGGACTTGCCCAGCTTAAGAGTGAAGGAGTTTTTCCTCTGTGAGAGTTGCAGGCGGGAGATGAGCTCAGAGGCAGAGAAGCGCCGGCGCTCGTTGTCTGCTGAGCGAGAACGTGAGAGAGGCAGCAAAGTCCCACTGTTAAGGGCAGGACCTTCGAAAGTCCCACAATCCCCTAGTTCTAGTCTCTGCCTCCCCCCATCATTTACAGCCCCATCTAATCTGGCAGCCTCCTGAGGAGAATCTAAGGAGGATTTTGAAGGGATTGGTAAGGAAAAAGAAGATAGTTCTTCATCTAGCCCTGGGAGAGGGCTAGAACTCAGGGACGTGGGTATAGTAGAACCCACCATGCCAAGCCCTCCTTCTACAAATGATTCAAAAGATCCTGGTAGCATGTAGTCACATTCCAGACCAGGGCTGCTTAGAGGTCCATCACTCAGAATATCTGGAGAGTACACCCTCATCTTACGCCCTGTTAGCGACATGAAACATTAAGTGTGGAAGTGTTTTAGGATTATGTTACATTCATCTAAATTCATTTTCCAATGAGACAACAATATTCCATTAAAAACACAAACTTTGGTATTACAGCAAGAATTGTCTATATAAAATGTGTGTTGTTAACTGACAGCTATGTGCTATTCAGTCTCAAGAGTGATGCAAGAATCCTTGCACTGTGACAAACTCTCTGTTGTAATGCAGGAGTGTGGAAGGTATGTGTCCTGACCCATCTAAGTGAGGCTGGCACTTACTTATGGACTTCTCCTTTAAGGATCCCAAGGAGGTGCGTCTCTGTGGGAGAAATTGTTCCAGATTTGGAAGATCTGTGGGGGAAGAGGGAGAACTTTGGTGCTGAATTTCCAATGAGTTCCTTTCCTCAGGGATATATGTAGGTGATAAAGGCAGAAACAAGCCTCTAGAATTGAGACCCTTAATTCTTGGTTCAGACAGTTCCTTTACTGTCTCAGGTAAGTCATTAATGGGTGTCCAGATTTGATCCTGAACCACCTCCACATTATTGCTGTCATAAGTCAAATAGTTGTCCAGTGTTGGGTTTGTACTCTCGTTCTTGGCCAAGTCAGAGGGCCTGTTTCCATTGCATTTAACGGGCTCATAGCAAATGGAGGACCTGCGCTTTTCTAGTGTGCATGATTGGAAGCCATTAGTGCTAGGCTCCTGAAGGTCAAGGAAGGCCAGTGTCTCCTGTTGACACACAGCAATGTGTTGATGCTGCCGCAGGTGAGGCCTGCTCTCCCGAGAGTCGCTCAGAGCCTGGGTCTCGACTGAGCCTGGAAACCACATGTCGGAGCTCTCGCCTCTGCAATGGAACGCTTGGAGGTGAGGCTGAAAATCAAGGAGAGGAGAGAATCCATAGCCAGGGAGCATGGCTCAGGAGGCACATGGGTACTGCAAAAGAGATAAGGACAAAGAACATAATATATAATATACCTCATGTATTAAATTGTGTTGACAAGTATACACAAAATTATGCACAAATAATTTTGTATGCCAATTATACTCAAGTTTTCTCTTGCTTAACTTTTATTTATTAACAGCTCAGATAATTTGGTCTTAGTTTAAAAAGTGTTTGTGTTCATTTTGAAATCTTTGCTTGTAGACTTTGATATTGTCAATGGAGTTGTTGTTGAGATATCTTCTGAAACTCTTGTGGAGACACATAGTGAGATTACTAGGGTCCTTAGTAGAGACACTGGAGACTTCATTGCTCTGCATTTAATCTTATTGCTGTTCACAAGAAACAATTCTTTCACAATCTCATTTGTGATTTCTTTTCCTGTGGGTACAAATGTAGGTCATATCGTACTACTGTATCTTAGCTTTCATATCTCTACATTTAAACACACAGGAGTAGTTCCCTCTGGCCAATGTTTTTATTGTGCCAGCACAGACTGATGCACAGCAAAGCTCTGCTTATCTCTGCAGTTCTTAGTGGATTTTGCCTTCCTCTGTGTAGCTGGTTAGCATTAAGTCTAGCTGAAAAACATTGCAGCCTCTCCTCTCCCCCATAGCAGGCTTGGCTCAGTCCCTACCACTGCGTCTTCCTGTTCTAATTAAAGAGAGCAGCATGCAGCCCTCATCCCCTGTACTTATCTACATCATTTACAGCTGGATCCCACACTCCAAACATAACAGCTCCTGTACTGCAGTTTCTGCATGAAGATGTTGGTCATTTGAGGACAATGTCTAGTCTTGCTAGCAGCATTCACCTGAGATGGAATGCCACACAAAGAAGACCCTAAATTAGAAGGTCAACTTCAATTCTCAACCTATCTACTTGCTTCTTTCTCTTATATATTTCCCATGTTTCCAGCTCTCTGTTTACTCAAACAATCTGGGGCATGAGAGAGGCAACTCTTATAAGTATTCAATGTCTTGCCTTGAGGGACAGGCAAACCTCAGATAGCTTGAGCCATGACATTTCTTGAGCTGTTAAAGCAATGGAGGCTCGGCTAACTGTCAGTTCTGATGACCCAGATCTATCTTGTCCGCTGACCCATGAAATATAGAGAGTTGTTTTCTAAACTTGGAGATGAAATCCACCCTTGATGTCAGTTGGGTTGCCTTGTGTGTTAATCCTACACAGAATTTTGGCTTGTCAACCAGCTGAAGGTAGCTGTACAACAAAATAAACCATTGTTTATTGTGATATTGCACATCTTTGTACCCTCAAACAAACATCTGCTGTACCTCCATTTCCTCAGAGAACACAAAAGAAGTCTTTCTCCAACTCAGTTTCTCTCAGAAAGCTGAATGTACACACAGCACTCAGCTCTCTGCCACTGCACGACTCAACTTGATCCGCAGGCATAAGTACTCACACACATATGAAAAGCCCAGACAACACACAATCTGACCCTCTATCCCAACAATAAACTATCCCCACATCTGCACAACAAACACACTGCACAACTAATCCCAAAAACACAAATGGTTACCTGTTCCCTACTCTAAACAAAGGATCCCTTTATTTCTCCAGATGGGGAACGCTGTCAGGTGTGCCGGAGATTTGAGAGTTAAAGACCAAATCTGGTTCCTCACACGCACATACTGAAATAAAAGAACAATCAGTTTATTACACAACACCAAAAGAATGTGATGATTTAGGGGAAAAAGGTTTATCTATAATCAACAATTGATTGAAGTTTGGTAAGAAGCATTTGGCTATAGGTAAAATGTGTCATGAAGTCTAGAGACCAGCAGCCTGGTCTTTATTTTCCAAAGACGAGAATAAATTGAGTATTGGGAGCTATTGTAAAGTAGCGATTTAAAGCCCTGTAAACCATCTTCAAATGTAAAGTAATGTACAAAGAGTCACAGTAATTTTGGGAATGCATAAGCATCACTATAAAACAAATTTCATAATACACTACATTACAGCCTATTATGACGCAGCCATATATTCAATTTCATCTCTCGTCCCTTTAAGAATTTCCAGTAAAATCCACCTTGTAATTTTCCATGTTCTCAACATGTTATTTCCTTATGTTTTGGTCTTTGTTGTATCTATTTTCCCTGTAATTTTGGAGGGCTCCTGTAAGTTAGGGCGTCTGCAAGATAAACGAATAGAAAACTGCCATCTTCTTTATTGTAGCTATGATCAAAGAAACAGATTCTCCCCTTTGAGATGCAAAAGCCCATGCAGACAGTGAAGAACCACATGACTTCATAAATATGAAACATTCAGCAACATCAACGACAATAGATATGAAGACAAAGATTAGACATTTCTTTCATAGTGTGACTGTCTAGACGGATATACTGTACTGCTCTGAGGCACTGCATATCCTAAACAAACCCAACATTGTAATTTTGATAAACGACTATCCACAAATAAATTAAGTCATAGTCAGAACACCAAATCTGGCAGAGTAAAGCACTCCTGCCCTTTTTCCCTCTTCATTTCTGGATTGTATTGGCTTGTTTAAGCACAGGGTCTAACAGTGTGGTGTGACAGGCTTCAGTTTGTGTGTTATATTGCTGGAAGGCAGACTGACACCACTCCTCTAATTGGCCTGTGAGGATGAGCTGCTTCATGGCATCTGCTTTTCACGATCAAACATCTCGGCTTATTTTCAGCCACTGAAACTGTGGCACGTAACTTAAAGGCAAGATACAGATGGTGACAAACAGAAGATAGACATTATTTTTCAAAGATTAAAGGAATAGTCCATCCATAAATGAAAAAAGGCCATTGTTTGCTCACTCTCATGTCGTTCCAGACTGCATCCTATTATTTTCTCTGTGGAACACAAAATGATAAGTTTTGGAGAACCTTAATGTTGCTCTTTTTTAAACAACAATGATGCAGCGACCACATTTCAGCAATGGTATAATGACCATATATAATTATTTCTCAGTCTCTTTATTAGCTTCTGTAGGCTAAAGTGACATGTAGTTTGACTTCCCCTTACACTTGAGCAATACTCAAAACCTGGCCCTCTTAAATCTAATTGGAATGGAACGCTTTATAAAATGGAAACCATTATAAATTTATAATCTAATGATTTTAGGACAGTCTCCCCAAAAGAGTTTAGGTGTTGTTTAGATGTTCTTAGTGCCAAGAGAAGTCACACTAAATACTGACTGTTGCATGAAGCAGCCATTTTGTTCTAAATGTTTTTTGTACATAATTCCTTTATTTTCTGTTTGTACCTTAATAAAAGGGAGACTGAAAAATAAATAAGTACAGAATAAAACTTCACTAAACAACAAAGCTCTACTAGTTAACATCAAACTGTTCATTTTTTTCTAATTACTAGTAATAGATGACATTATGATGACAAATTCAGATTATATAAAGAAGGTGTAGATATCAGTTCTGGTGGGGTGAGCAGGGACAGCTGGAGATGGAGAACGGTTCTTTGTTTGTGTTTGGTGTGGGGCCCGTCTGATCCTTTAAAGTGCCCGGGGCGGTCCTCCACCTACTCCATCAAGACAGACACTGAAATCCCTTTTCACAATCTCAAAGCACTGACATTGCCCTCAACCCTCTCAACACCGGAACAACAAAGAGAGAGAAGTCCACAGGTTCGACAATACCTGGTATATGGTATTACTCTAACAGGCCGAGTTTCTTTGGACCACCTTAAACCCCACGGCCTTGTCTTAAAGAAAAATGTTAACACATTTATCTGTGCACTCAGCTTCTTTCAACCTCAACACCTCCCATACTAAAAACGCCCAGTCAAATACAGGAGGTTAAGCACACAGGCAGTGTGCTAAGTGCAGAAACAAGGCACTATTATTAAATGTGCAGTTTAGCGTGTGTGTACATTAAACAGTGCTGTGTCTGAATAGTGCATCTGTACAATACAGATTTATCTGATTTGTAACCATTACAGATTCCAAATTTTATCATACAAGTAAGATTTACTTAATAGATTGTCTCTGTAACTTGGAAAATAGGAGTTAACCTCATTACATCATTGTATATGTTTATCTATACATACATATTTTTGATAGATAATTTGGGTTAGAAATGGCAAGAAAACTTTTAAAGAACATTCCTAATGTTCTATATATCTTCTTCACAACTCCCTGCAGTAACTTTACAGACCCTTTTTTAAAACCCTGGCTTTAATCCAGAGTCCATTTAGTTTTAGTCTCAGACGGCACACCCACTAAACACCCACTGTCTGTTCATTAACTGTCTGATGCACATTGCACAGAAAACTGGAAAAGACTTTAGCAATCTAGCAAGCGTAAATCTCTGAGCATTTTATTGTATTTATTCACCAATTATTGTCTTAATTTGCACTAGTTAAAAAGTTAACTAAAATTAATAAAAGTCTACCGAGCAGTAAATAATCCTTAGCACAGGTAAAATTCACTAGCAACCTTTAAGGTCTTTCTCAGTGTTGTTTATTAATCTTTTAAATAATAGTAGTTAAATAATAGTGCCTGATAATTTCTTGTTATCTCTCTCTGCCAGAGCAAAGTATCATGATTTACCCCTAACTGCATGACTGCACCCTGCCGCAGTTTCAAACAGCCCGGCTAATGTTTGATGGATTTATATAGCTCAATCAGTTTAATGTGGCATTAAATCTGTGTCATATTAAAATAATGACCTACTTTTACCATTTCTTTCACATCACATTCATTCACACCCGACTTCCTGTTTTCCTTACTCTGTTCTCGAGAAGTGAACTAAGACAGCAATCTCCCCTCCTCCCCCTTATTATATGGACAGGTAAAGACTAGTCACTCTGAGCTGCTTGTTTTGAAATGTGATCAGGTACACAGTTTGCACCTTGAGACTGACCATGCAATAGGCTGCACTCAGTGTTTGTGCCATTGTATAATATCTATAATTATTTTAATGCAAGGTTGGTACAATATGTTTTAAAAAAGTATGCTTAAAAAAATATGCTCATTTAAAATTTGAATACAGTTGACAGCCAAACATTTGAAATTCCAAAAATTCCATGGGAAATCACCACATCATTCCTGCAGTGCCGATATTCCTTAGTATTTTGTATAAGAGGCTCTATTCAGGTAAGTCTGTGTAATAAGGACACAAATTATTATATTCCCATTAGATTTGATGGATCCAGGCCAACAGAGTGCCTGAAAAGCCCACAGGCTACAAAGCCAAACAGGTGTGCACAGAGCTGAGCAAGAGAAAGGCCTTTTACACATACCTGTAGGGCTTGGCTTTTTAAGGATCACTTTTCATAGACAAACACAAACATGCGCACACACTCCCCCGCCCATGCACACTGACACACATTCATGCAAACATGCATTATAAGAAACATGCACCCATAACACCCATTTTTGTGTACGTTAAAGCACATTAAATAGCCTGTTTTAGACTAACTGCCAGGTGGTGTAAAATTCCTGCATATGTAAACTATAAACTTTCAAAAGTTTCCTCAAAAGACTGATAAAATTAAAGCGCTAGAACCTGCCAACAGATTATAACATCCATACCCTCTTTCCTTTCTAGTGAATGTCTTGAACTTCAAGGGCCATTTGCAAGTGCAAAACAAAAACACAATAAAATGGTTAACCATTAAGCCCTCTGTGTAAAGCAAGTTCATTTTCATGGCCGACCTCCACTTTCAATAAAGATCTTTGACACATGCAGACACTTTTCACATTCCCCAAATAACTGCGCTTCTGTCATTCCACTTAAATTGCCCAATAAGCTGTAGCCTGAGAACAAACAAAGAGCTTCGTCTGTCTAAGCTCACGCAACAAGAACAGGCGCTGTTTGTCCGGCCGCATCCTATCTGTACTGCTGGGTCAACCACTGGGGGAAATGTGTGGGAGATCAGCAGTCCTAACAGCATTCAACTGTCATTAACAGGGAACTTTCAGAACATTGGCTAATGTTCTCTCAAAGTTAAGAAAATTCCTGCAGTAACTTTAGAAGAACTTTTTAAGCGTTATATATTGTAAAAATCATATTTATTATAACATTTTAAAAATGTATACAGAATAAAAAGAGTTTGAATAACATTCTTAGAACCAAGCAATAATGTTAACAAAAAGTCTTAAAATTGACGTTTTGAACGTTCCTAGAACATTTTTGTTACCTAATGGGTTTTGTTACTTAACGTTAGGGAAAGGTTCTTAAAACACACAAAAAAAGCTGGGAAGGGCTGTTCTTATTGCTCCGCTCCGTCACCATCTGTTCATTCGACAGGTGAGCTCTTCTGTTTTTTCAGGCCTTACAACCCTTTTAAGGCCAATCGTACTAACAGAGTTGAGTGAAGGGGCTTTAGGGGTCTGGATACCCCTTCCACCCCAAGTGGCCTTGTTGACCTGAATTCAGTAAGCTAAATAAGGGTAACTGAGGAGAGATCACAGAGTGCTACCGGGTTTGAGTATTACTGGGTGTGGCATGGCGTCATTTCTCCCAAACTGCGGCTCTGGTACATGTAGGTGCAGATACAAATTCAGCCTGCTGCCTCCAACTGACAGGTGATGGGGCAGGTGCTCCAAATTCAGAAAACGTGATGGTAGGAGGTGAGTTACACTTCATTTTATGAGGTAAAACAAACTGTAAATCAGCCATGTCAAAGATATGCATTACATTAAGGCAAAACACTGAGCAAGAAACTTTGAAAATTTCCAACATGGCAGGTTACAGCAAAAAATAATGGTTCCATGCATGGCAAAATATATATTTAAAAAATATATGGTTTGCGTATACTGTATTGTGTCAGATAAATGTAATAATACTATGGCACTTTGTGAGTAGATTAACGGAGTGAGACATATAGAAACACTTCAAGATGAAGATAAACTGTACGACCTCAAAAGCATATTTTTTAAACATGCCAGCTTGTTCAGCTGTATTTGTTTCCAAACATCCAGTGCCATCTCATGCTTCTTATCTCTACCAGCATTTATGAGAACTCCAGATCTGCTGAGAATGCAATGAGTCATAGAAAAACATTCGGCAGAAACACACAGACTGGCACAGCCGAGCTGGAGGAGTGGCAAGCCGCAGGTTACGATAGACATTCCATGGGTCCGACCGCCCCCATGCATCTCGCTGATGTTCATATATGCCAACAGTTAACTACAGCAAAGCACCACCAAGCCACACCCTGGATCTGGCCATGCTTAAACACACGTCCTACACCATCAAAGTTCTCTCCTGTTCCCAAAGACCCATGAGGACATTAAAATGTCTTGGATGGCTGTTTTTTAGATGTCAATCTACTAGTTGTTTATTGGATAACAGAAATGAGGCAAGAGTTTCTCAGACAATTCATCTGGTCCACAAGGTCCATCCATTGTGGGTGGATGAAAATCATCTGATCTCCCCTCATTGAAAAAGGCCCTATAATTGGGTGGGATAATCTGTTGCTAAAAGGGTATCTGTTACACTTCCAATGGGGTGACGCAGCAATGGTTTCTAAAGCTATACAGGATGAGAATAAATAAGAATGAAGAAGGGACTTTATTGTTATATGATAGTTTATTGTTTATGCCATATCCTCATGTGGGCTTTCACTCATGACCCATGACAATGATACTGCTTTTATGTTAAATATAAGAATCTCAATTTCCAGACAAATGACCAATCCTGTAACACAGCTGAGACCGCAATATAAACTCGGGTATTATGAGGCCAAGCTAAACACTGCAAACATTGTCCTGCTACTTCCCACTATCCATTTTCTAGTAAAAAAAGAACTAAAAACCAAACTGTCTTAAAATTGGTGCAACAAAATTGAAAGGTCATCTTGCATAAACAGACTACGTTTTCAGAAGTTTTCTTGTGGTATTTTGTTCTTGTTTTTATTCATAAGTCAGCAAACCAACAAAATTAATCTGCAAAGAGGTTATCTTACACATTTTTTCTTTAGTAAATTTGTCGTTTAAACATTTTTACTGTAAAACAAGAAAACACTAAGTACGGTGAACTTATTCTAATGTATCATACTGTATCATAATAACGCAGACTTTAGAGATTTGTATTGTTTAATAATTGTGTCTGGAATGGCAGGATAATTACTGTTCCTCTCACAGCAGTGTAGAGGAGAACATATAGCCTTCCATTGGACAGGTGCTAGGTCATAAAGAGGGCGTAACACCCCCCCACCCTACATTTAGAAAGAAAACAAAACACTCAAAACACATGTTCCGCACATGGCATGAAACAGTCAAACTAAGACAGAGAGACATTCACAAATACACACAAAATAGATACACAACAGTTTGAATCATGAATTGGGCAGTTCTCCAAACAGTTAAGTCATCAAGCAGGTAGATTTTATTTTTTACATCATTTAAATGTACTATTTGACTCAGCTAGAGGAATTCTAACTGTCATGCTGTTACTTTAATATCTCAGTTGGGTCTGTTAGACAGCAATGGAGAGCAAATGTAGACTTTTGCTGAAGTCTCTCGCTTCTTAGAAAAGCGAAAAAAGACCTCAGTAATCTGATGTGTCTCCTCTAGAGTTTCAGAAAATATCTCAATGTCACAAACCAGGCTGAAGTTTGCCAGGACACCAAAAAGAACTGAAACATTTCTCATAAAATGTATCCAAGACCAAATTAGACTAGCTATCTACATTCCGAGCTATAAAAGAGTAACCACAGCAAAAGCAGAAAGCAAAAAGCAAAACAGAAAGCAAAACAAAAACTCCAAACAATTCAAAAAGCAAAAGTACTTTTAATTGTCTTTATCTGTTGTTTAATTGTTTTAAGCATAAGTGCATTAAAATGCAGTGAGGTTTATACTAAAAAAAAAAACACAAAATCCCTGAAAACTAATTTAGGATGGGCTTGTTTAAGCCTAACATGCAATTATTTAAATTTGTAATATTTGCAAAATATAAATAATTTTAATTAATGGAAAAGACTGATGCATGAAGAAAATCTAACCATACAAAGCAGCCCTAAACCCCCAGAGCAAGACCTCCAGTTTAGACTCGCTCACTGAGATTTCCACATAGCTTCACATAGAGAAAGCACCCAGTAAAACACTGACACCGAGTTCTGGCTGTGCAAACATCTATCCATGTGCACTTCTGTTATATCCTCTCTTTGCCTGCGTGTTCCAGACATGCACTCACCTGCCCCTCGCATCAGCTGCGACTCATGCATGCACACTTGTCATATCTGCTCCCTGCAGCAGTTAAGTATTTAAGTTAATATCCTGTGAAATCTATTGCACTGTTATGCATGCAAGATTAAGTAGCTTGCAAGCGTGTAGCAGCGCTGGCGTATTTACATCTGATCGCATCATTTAGCACGGCTGGAGGGCAGTGTTGCTGCCTGCTCTTCCAAGATTTTATAAACTGGACCGTATCCCAAACCTATCGTGAGATTTGTCTATGCAGGTATCAGATTTGCAAAGCAAAATATTATACTCCATGCATGAGTGTCTGTTTAATCAAGGTACAGCTATCTGGCACTACAATGCGAAGATCCTGTGTGAAAGATATACTGGAAAAGATCTCTGTTTGAACGACCTTCAGCGTCAAACGTTCACCGTGTCACACAGTAAACAGGAAGCAGTCATATTTCTGTTGTTGGCAGAAGCTTCTAATGCACATAAGCCAGAAAAATACAACACCACAAACTCCAACCAGTTCAATATGAACGGCTAATGAAAAAGAGATTTTAATGCAATGCTGGAATCATAGTGACTGAATCATAGAATGACCCAAATGTCTAAGATTACTAGTGAAAGTTTCGTTTAGTTTCATTAAACACAAATTGTTTAATAAAAGCTCGACATCATAAGCATTGCAACAAAAAAAAAAAATTATTTACATTTCAGAATTTCGTAGAAACTAAAACTTTCATAGTTTTTTATGTAATTTAAAATACTAAAAGCTACATTTATTTTAAGTTTTAGTGATTTCAGACATCTGGATCCTAAAACATCTTCATATAGACACACAAACAAACTCGTATAAGTGCTCAACTTTTCCCTCAGAACATTATGATGGTATAAACCAACATGCAACAGATCTTCACAGACTTAGATGTTAAGAAAGCAGTACCTCATCGGTATTAGTGGACTGCAGGCTGGACGGGGTCCAACTCGGCTGTGCAAATCCAAGCCATACAAGATTTTGTCTGAAGTGTTATAGTGTCCATGACTTCCTTGTGTTTCTCTTGGTTACCGTCTTACCCATCAGCTACTCAGTTCAATTCCTTATTAGCACCATTAAAATACACTTAAACAGAAAAAAGAAGGAAATTAAACTACCAGCTGTATTAGCTACTTCAAAATGTGAGTTTCTTCTCCATATTGTTATCCTTTGTTTATATTTCCCCTCTCTCTGTCCAGCAGCAAATGAAGAAAGACATTTGTCCTCTGCTGTCACGCAGTCTCGGGCTGCCTCTGCCAATTATTTATGGTTTTATTTGTAACACCTGCCAGCAGAGGAAGAGAAGAAGAGAGAGACGCGAGCTGCCGTCTGGTTCAGAGGAGAGTCCTTCCTGCCAGGAGGGAGACTGAGCACAAGTGTGTGTGTGTGTGGGTCTGGATTCCTATGTGTCAACAGCAGTACTTTGCAAGTGGATAGCAGGCAGTTGGTTAGGAGGGAGTTTTGGAAGGGGGGGGTTAGTTTGGGGGGAAGTGAGCTAGAAACGAGAAAGAGGAGGGTGAGATAAAGACTGCATGTGAATATCTCTCCGTGCAAGCGGGTGTGTGCGCGTATAATTAGGTAAGTATCGGTTTGAAAATGGCAAGTAGCTGAGAGGGCATGCTGCAACGCACTCAGATACGCTCTTGAAATCCTTTCTATCGCTCTCCTTTTCACACACGCTCATTTATTGACTTATAAAGGACTGAGCGGTTTATCAAGCAATCGCTAGAGATGAGCTAAAAATCATTGAAATCTCTGGTAAACTGACTGACAGATCATCTGTTAAGATGGTTCTCTTTTCTTATCAAAACCCATTTAGGTTAATCCCTATTTTATTATTGATGTGTCAGGATTTTGAAATAGTCTTATTCATGGGACAAACAAATGGGCTTGTGTAACGGGCTGTTCTGGGTCACTACTGCAGGTACTGAAACACATGGAGGCCGTTATTATACAGTAGAAAGGGCTGCTGTCCACGTTGCATATTTCAGCAGGTTGACATGTAGAAACCCACCCCTCCTGCAGGCTGAACAGCGCAGGAACGCAGAGCAATCATAACAATCAAAAAATGAAGGAGAGCAGGAGAGACAGAGGGAGAGCGATAGAGGGGGAAAAAGTCAAAGAGCCCTGGGCTATGGAGATTCTTTTTGGGTTTTGGGTGGGTGGGGTTCAAGAGAAATCATTAACAGAACACCTGTCTCCTCCTGACTTTTAATAAATCAGAGTAGCTTGATCCATCCGTTTCACATTTTTCCTGTACTCTTAAAAAATTCCATAGGCAGTGAAAAAGGAGGATCTTCAGATATTTAGCACAGAATGTTACTTGCTAAAAAGCATTGTTTTTAAAATGTTCCAGTAGCTTAACTGGCAAGCATGACACACGCAATGCCGAGGTCAAGGGCACAAAGTGCTAAAATGTACCCGGATTGAACTGTCACTTTGGATAAAAGTGTCTACCAAACGTGTAAATGTAATCTACTGTAAAATCTACAGTATGTACTAGTGCTTTAATAACCAGTTTACACAGCTGAACAACATTTATTATAACCATCATAAACTTTTTATAGTTATGTAGAACTTGTATTTACATTAAAGCATTTGGCAGACGTTTTAATCCAAAGTGACTTACAGCACATTCAAACTTTACAATTTATCGAACCCACAACCTTTGCGCCACTACAGGAACTCTAGTTTAGCTACAGGAACTCTAGTTTAGCTACAGGAACTCTAGTTTAGCTACAGGAACTCTAGTTTAGCTACAAGAACTCTAGTTTAGCTACAAGAACTCTAGTTTAGCTACAAGAACTCTAGTTTAGCTACAAGAACTCTAGTTTAGCTACAAGAACTCTAGTTTAGCTGCAGGAACTCTAGTTTAGCTGCAGGAACTCTAGTTTAGCTACAGGAACTCTAGTTTAGCTACAGGAACTCTAGTTAAGCTTACAGGAACTCTAGTTTAACTACAGGAACTTTGTAATCAGTTTATTAATCTACAAAAAAAACTATAAAACCAACCGAAAGATTCCCACATGATATATAACAGTGTCTAGGAACAGGCTTCTTTGCTGCGCGTGTTGTCTCTTTCACGGAAAGAGTTTCAAAAGGGCAGGTTGCTCACACAAAGCTGGACTTGATTGTCTGATCAAATGGAATGTGAGAACGAGAGATCGGCTGCAGAAAGCAGAGCTAAAAAGTGGGGCAGAAGCTGCCTACATGAACGTGTAAACCAGAGATTAAGGATCTGGTGCTTTTGCCAGCTGGCATCGACTCTTAGTTCTGGAATACCAAACTTCAATGGCTTCGCATTAGCGTCGTATCATTCACCTTTCTAACTTGTTCAAGCATATCATTTTTGTTCACGTTCAAGCTAACCATTTTTTGGAACAATTAGGCTCTGTTTGAAAGAACGGCCACAACCAGGAATTAAATCTTTTCTCTAGCGTGCAATGATTTTGATGGAGTTCACTGTTTTTTCAACCTATATTACTAGCTTTATTTCAAAACTGAATTAGCTAAACAGCCCAAAAATAAACATGACAAAGGCAAGTATTTTAAGTTATCATTTATAGAGGCATTTCACATTAACACATAATGAATAATAGGTTTCTTGCACTTACGCCATCTTTCATAATGTCCATTTTGTCTTTAGTACAAATATATAATTGAATATTTATGTAGAAAAGCAAACTCACACTGCACTCCCATTAAATCTAAATAGGACTATATCACTGATCAGGAGGGCTGGGTGAATATAGGTGATCACATGTCTTTGTATATAATAAGAGCCAGAGGAAGTCATATGTGTAAACAGCCTTTTGCTAAAGTAGAGGTGATAGTGAACGAATTTGGCATAAACCTCCATATTTAGAAACGCATGCTTACAAACACACACACAGCAGCCTACACACGCACAACCACGCAATCAACCGCCACAAAACTCAAGCTAAGTTCTAGTCTGTGCATATTGTTTTCAAAAACAGCAAATACTAAGACGGTCCTCTTGGATCATAGTGTCAAGTGTTTTCCTAGCAAGTGCGCCCCCTCCTGGAATAACCTCAGCTCTGCAGGCCAGTCTCATGTAGCAAGGCGCTTCGCTTGCTTCAAGGAGTTCAAAAAGCAAAAAAGAGGGAAATACAAGTTTTAGAACTTCTGATGTCATCAGGTACAGTCACATTTTTTTCACATCTCATATAGTATATTCATTATTAAAATGCTTTCTCTTAATACAGATTAATGTTTAACCTTAAATCATGGTTGCATTTTAGAACAGTATGATCCTTTATAAATTGTTTTCAGGATTATGAACACACAGAAGATTATGGTCAGAACACTGAGACGTTCACACCACCACATCACAAAAACAGCCATTTTTGATAAAGAGACATTTTGATCTTCTGACTTGTACTGACTACCAAAACTAGGTAAAAGCTTTAAAAACATTTAAAACAAAACTATGGTAAAAACACTAAATAAAGTGTCCTCGAAAAAAGGTCAGTAGCCAGCACAGACATAAAGACATTTCCTGCTGACTATTCATAGTGGTCAATTAATTTAGGTTTTGCAATGGCCGTTGACCCAGAATCCAGATCAAACAGCCAAATTTACAGTCTGAATTCATTTAGAAGCAGAGCATCATTCTAGCGCATTTTTTTTTAGAAAACTGGGTTGAAATATGTTTTGATCTTTTCCCCCCCTAATTTCAGAACATGTGGGCACTAAAATGTTACACTAAAGTTTTTGCTCCAATTCTACTGAGAAGTGTGTTGTGCAAAAAAATGATTTTTTTGAAAATTATATTCTTGTGCTATTGGACAAACTTTGTGGACAATGGCTCAACATGTTTTAATAATGACAACCAAAAAAGTCTATTTTAAAGATAAAACAGTTTGTTTTGACACTGGTTTCGATACATTTGTCTCTCAGTGTGCTAGTGTGGGTTATTTTTACACCGTGGGTTAGTGCTGCATGCTTCACTTAAGAAAAGCACAGCTGAGAATCTCTCAGTCTCTGAGTTCTCTGGTGTGACTGTGTGGATGAGACACACTGGCTCACAGCAGGTGGCCACTGCAGGGTGTGGACGTCACACGTGAACTAACCTCACCTATGAGGCAACCTGCCACTCACCAGCAGGGCCTCCTGGTTATCAGCCAAGGCCTGTTTAGCCAGGTAACGTTCCCTTTTAATCTTCAGCTCCAGGGATTCAGGTATGTCGGGAACCATCCAGTCAATTGCCCGCAGGACGAAAAACACCACATGCTGAAGATGTGTACAGTACACAGTGATTATTGAGATAAAATGAGAAAAATAAGCAATACAAAACAGAAATCATTAAAATAAATTTGCCACCCGTTTTACTTCCAAATTGTGATGTATTTACAAAGTGAAACAAGAAATTAAAATTGGATTATATACCCATGAACATGCATTAAAAATAAATATAGAACATTTAATTTTCCTGTTGGCTGTAAATTGGTTACACAGTATATTAGGAATGGTTATTATGATGCAAGATCAGTGGTCACCTCAAAAGCAATGATAAAGCCCAGTCGGACCGCCAGCAGCTCCCAGTACACCAGCTTATAATTTCCGTCTTCATCTCGAAATGCTTTATATCTGACAAGCAGAACCATGACAAAAAACTGACCATAAAATCCAGCAGTGCTGACAGCTAGAGTTTTACGGTTCACTGCTTTAATTAAAAATTTAGCCCTCTACTGTGTGAAAAAAGAGTCACAGCCAAAACGCTGCTGAGAGGTCAAAACATGGTTTAACTGTTTGAAGTAAAATTTCAACAAAAATGATTTAAAAACAGTTATTATATGAAATTACGGTGGAAGACAATCTCATTTAAAGGGCCACTTAAAATGCTAAAACGTAATACTACAGATACAAAAAGAAATATAGAAAATAAACAAAACTCTTCAGTAATGGTGTTACCTGCACATAGTGTGGCTGGTGTGGTTGTAGCTGGGTGGAGAGTAAGCCAGAGTAAAGTTGACATAACCATGCAGGTCATTGTTAAACTTGTACTCGTATAGCAGACGGGGCAAAAAATCTGATGTGAATGCAATGAGGAAAGCCTGTGAAACAACACAACATACCGTGAAACCTTACAGCTAAAACCGCAACATAAATCTTCAGTAAGTTCATGTAAGTGCTCACATTGACTATGACCGACACGTGCGACAGGGC